>SCHK01245041.1:0-11820 GCA_004124795.1 Poropuntius huangchuchieni
ATCGTCAGATCAGCTCCAAACAAACTGTTTCAATTATACACCTCTCACATAGCTATGAGAAGCATCAAATATGGACGCGTGTTCGGTTGCCGTACTGTATTAAAGCTTTAAAAGCGTATAATAGAAGCTAACAGAAGCAGTAGCATTTACAAACAACAGCGTTTCTAAAAGTAGGAGACAACAAACAAACACACCATTAAGAGCCGTGCTGGCACAGGTTATGCATGATCCTCTTCAATAATATTCTCTTAGTCTCATTCGTGCTCATATTGATAATCAGTATACACGAGCCACTGTGTACAATTCAAGCGAAGCATGCTGAGCTGAGAGGGGCGGGACGTTTTGACAAGCAGTCGGAGGTTTAGCGAATCACAACACACTGAGCCAATTAACCAATCTCAGCCCATCGTGTATTTCTGAGGGAGGGGCTTCATTCAACCCAGAATTACATCGAGCCGTTTGCCAGAGAAGAGACAGAGCAGTGTTGAATAAAGATAAATTATGTGAAAAATAATGCGTTTTTTAAAAAACGAAGCATGAACACGTTAGACTGCAACCCATAAACACAATCAAGCCTAGAAAAAAAACAGTAAACCACACCTTTAAAAGTACTTTTAGCAAAGCATAAAAAGGATAGTCCACCCAAAAATGAAAATTCTGTCTTCATTTATTTACCCTCATGTCATGATTTTCTTTCTTCTACAGAACATGAATGAGTGAGTAAATTATTGAGAGAATTTTCCTTGAGAGAACTATCCTTTTAAAAGAAAAGCGTAGCATTGCACACTTAGCATCTGTTTTAAAATATATGTATAATTAATTTCATCCAACCAACCAAAAAAACAAACAAACAAACAAATCTTCCGGAATGTAAAATGTGTTATAATTAGAAGAGGATTAATGGGGTGAATGGGTGTATATTTGCTGCCCCCTGTTGGAAAATGAATGAGGGCCCTGAACTTTCAATGTGAGTGCATTCTGAATGTATTTCTGCACATTCCTACCAAGTTTCTAGGTGTGTGAGTGAGTTTTAAAATGTGCCTGTACATGCAGTGGGACTCGAAACACTCTCAGTTTTGTCAGCTGTAAGGGAGCGGCTGTGTGCTTTCGCTCTTATGCTTCATCGGACCATGACATGTTCAATCACACACTGTCACTCTTAGGAGAGAGACGCTCTAACATGCTTTGATAACATGTACCGTAATGCAAATATTACACAAGTGCACTATAATCTCTTATTGCCCTTGCACCCTGTTTTTAAGCCTTCTATCATTCTGTATCAGTTTTCACAAAGGTTTTGGGCGTTGGTGGATTTGGTACTTTGCATCATTCATTTTAAGTTCAATATTTGCACCGTAACCAATAAGGCATTTCATTATGTCATGTTTTTCTTAGCAATGAGTCCATAATCTACCTACTAAAATATGAATTTTTGCAGAATTAGTCAGTCATTTTTTTGTTTTCGTTACAAGATGCCTCTTGTCATGATGTAGTTTTCTGAGCATTTGTATTGGCTGTGTGCCCATGAATTCTGTTAATGGTGCTTTGTGGATGAAGATTTATGCAAGTAACTCCCATCAAACTCTCCCACAAATGTTTCTGCCGTTTTTATTTTTTTTCCTGTCAGCATTGGTTGGGAAAGAAGGGGACACGCCTGTGTTTGTCAAGCAGGTGTTTACGTGTCTACTAGTGTTTCTGTCATTCACCCACCACTTTGTTCAACTACGCTGAAACAGAGGAGCAGCAAACCCTCAATTCTCTCAGCAACAGCAGCCTCTCTTACTAGCAGGTAACTGTCAGGTACTTCTTAACCAGTTCCATGCATGCGGTGTAAAAACAAAAGGTAAAAAAGCTTTTACCTCAAACTCAGAAATGAGCATTAACCCTTAATTCATCTGCGCTGTAACGATGGTGAAAAGTCTCGTTGCTTGTGTCTGCTGGTGCATGTCATGATTCTCAGCTCACTGCTTCACTTTGCTCTGCTAACAGTTTAGTTCTCTGAGCCATATGGAGCCCGCAAGTGGCTTTCCATATTCTGCCGTGCTGTCAGGCCTGTTATTAGAGATCTTTTAGCGCCTGTGCTAAAACTGTAGAAAACACTCATCTGTCTACCTGCTGTCACATTTACCAGCTAGTTTCTGACAAGAAGACAGATTAGGCTTTGCCTTGATTTGTGTGTAAATGCTGAACTGCATGTCAATTAAATGTATTTGATTTGAATGCTGTAGGGTTTGCTTTACAATCAATTTGCTTTAAAAGAATAATTATGTAGCAGAACATCCAAGCTGTATTTTTAAAAACAATGTAAGTGAACAGTGATGACAGCTGGTCTTTGTCCACTTGCATTGTATGGGGAAAAAAGCATATACACATATACATATTTTTGCATGCACTGTCCCTTTAGTACTTTGCTGAAAGCAATTTTCTTTTCAAAATAACTTTCCGGTCTTTTCTTGTATTTATATCCCTCTTTCATGACCCCCACAGAAGCAGTGCCAACATGCAGAACGCAGAAGCCGTGTCAGCAACTATATACACTAATAGGAACTGTACAGTGGAGATTACCAATGTTAGCAGCGCTTACTGCCTTATCAATCCAAAGTAAGGAGAAAATCTGGCTTATGAATGTGCAAATATTGTAAATTTTCCAATTATTTAAATGAAGTTACTGGCAAAATCTGTTTAGTGAGTGTTACAACTCTCAAAAATATAGTGACTTTAAGAATTATATGATCTGATTGTTACTGATCACATCATTTTTAGGCAAATTCCTATTATATACTCAATGTTATTTATTGTAATTGTACATATCCTCTCTCAGAGTGTACATGTCCAGTGGGTTCAGTTGCCATCCACCCCAACCCACCATCCGCACCACCAAGACCGAAGTTTGCTCATTCACTAAGGATGACAACACTGTCACCGGGGCTGTGGGCATCTTGACCTATGACCTCTTCCACATGCAGAACCGTATGTGCACTGAGCGTATGGCCGTTCTGTTCTCTATCCCCTTCGACTACCACCTCTACAAGAACGTGATGGGCATCGGGTTGTTTGAGAGCAGCCGTGGATGTGACAAGGCCCTGTACAAGCACATGTATGAGGGGAAGGACTTCAGCCAGTTCACCCGTTCAGACGCGGGGGGAACTGGAATCATCCACAGAGGAAAGAAAATAGACTTAAGGGCCACCATGTCTACTGTGGGCAAGGCTATTATTAAGCTTGAAGTCTATGACAAGATGGGCTAAACAAAAACAAATTTTGTCTGACAGTATATGATTAAAATACTTTTTCCATATACTTTTTATCATCTTAAACATGATACACATATTAAATGTCATAATGCTTTTAAATGTTGATGCAACTTTTTAATGTCTGTATTAATACCTGCATTCATGCTGCCCAGTTTTTTGATAGTAAATCTTAAAATGTGTCTAAATAAAAAGACTGTTTCAAATACTTATGTTTGGTTCTGTGTCTGCACTACATATATATTTACAGTGAGGTGATATTTTGGCTGACACTTCTTTTTAAAGAGACTTGTTGCATTCATAAAATATACATTAGTATACATCAATTCATAAATATATTTCATAAAGTATACATACATTTACACTCCCTGGGAATCAAGCCCATAAACATGTTATTGCTGTAGCATCAAGCTCTACAAGCCACCCTTTGCTTTTCACATACATTTCTTATAAGAAACATCAAATGAAACGTAATATTAAGCAATTTAAAATCATGAACCATGAACAAATGTTAACTTATATGAGCAATATCACACAAGTAGATGTGAGACATGGCTGTATATTGGCACGGCTGTGATTTTCAAATAGACGTTATCTTTATTAACAAACCACATATTTATTAACAAACCACATATAAGTACATTCTCACCTAAAAACTCTTAAAACTACATTCCGTGACACAAAAACAGTATTGTTTTTAAAATTATGAAATGAAGTCAGTACCAACAGCCTGGTTAGTGCGTCAACATACAGCGCAACTGCGCTCACAGCGACCCGAGTTCGATTCCCGTCTCGAGGTCCTTTGCCAAATACTCACTCTCTCCTCCCAAGGCTTTCCAGTCATCTCTCTACTGTCCTATCATAAAAAGCCCATAAAAATATCTAAAAGAAAAAACAAACTTTCTAGGCTCGTTCTGTAGCTCATTATTCAAAACACATAACAGAACAAACATTCCCATTCAAACTGTTTCAAAATACTATTGTTAGTGTACTAAGCACTATAAAGACTAATTATTACTAATTTTCAGGAAACCTCACCTAAAACGTATTCCTGTAAATGCTGCCATACCTACTCATTTGAATCTAAGCTTGCATAATCCCTTAAAAATTGAGTAATTTCTAAGACAGATCTGTACACGCAACTTCACTGTTCTGGTCTAACAAATCTAAAGACCAGTTTTGGGTGTGGAAATGTTCCAAGCAGTTTCCCACAAATCTCACTGATGCCTCTTAAGCGTGTGTGTGTGTGTGTGAGAGAGAGAGAGAGAGAGTCTCCATGTTTGTGTGTAAAGAGGGTGTACACTAAATTTGAGTAAGCATGCTTTTTTTCCACAGGTGGGTATGTACTGTTCTTGTTATGAAGATTGGGAAAGGGACAAAGTAAGAACTGTTACTGAGCAACACACACACACACACACACTCCGGAGAACCACAGAGGTAAGCCTTCATTCTCCTTGAGATGAAATAACTTAATAATCAAAACGAAATGCTAATGTATTGTTTTATTTCCATATTAAAATTGTAACATAGCAAGACAGTTATGGACACTTGAGCAACTCTATTTCACACTCTTTGCTTCTTTTAAAAGCAGTGCATTATAAAATTGAAGATTGCTAGAGGCACAATGGTTTTTGAAGTGGGGTCTCTGCGTGTAATTACTGTGACCCTGTTTATTCGCTAGTTAACATTGACAATGGTAATAAGAGAGAGGCAGTAGTGAAAAGCTATGTGAATTTAATCTAATGCGTCTATGCTTTATATTTAAGTGTATGCACATACACAGAGCAGACAGTACAGAATCTTTTTCAGTAATAAAACACATTAATTCAGCAAAGAAGTTTAAATAGAGGACAATTAACTTATGACGGCAAACTTTTTATCACAGAAAAGTTATTGTATTTTCGCTGCTGCCCAGCAGTGTAAACAAAACTGCATTTCCACTGCTTTTTACTGTGAGGTGCAGACTTCTTTTCTCACACCTCCCCTCTCCTCTCTACTTCTCTCTGTTTCAGCCGTCAATCAGATCTATCGTGCACCATCATGACCGAGTCTGCTGAGGCTGCCGCTGCCAACGTGAGCAGCAAGAGACACGCCACCATAGAGATCACCAACCTGACAAACAACTACTGCCTCCTCAACCCAAAGTGAGGCTACAACCAGAAGCAAAACTAATGTTAAACCAAGCACTCAGACCTAAATACAAAGTTTATAAGTTTATATTACCTTTACGGAAAGATGCATGAAATGCATTTAGATTTAAATTGATCATTTACTTACCCTCATGTCGTTTCAAACCTGTATGACTTACCTTTTTCTGAGGAAATGTTTTAGTGTTTTTTTTTTCAATAAAATGTTATTTTGGACCCCATTTACTGTACTTTCATATACTTTTATGGAACAAAAATAACAATTCTTTAAAATTTCATTATTGTTCCAATGAAGAAAGAAGGCATACCTGTTTGGAACAACATTATGGTGAAAAAACAATAACAGAATTTGAATTTGGGGTGGTGAACTATCCATTTAAATGTGAATTTTGTGTAGTAATAAATGTGTGCATGTTTGTGTATGATTCATGCATATAAATCCCACAGGGTCTATCTTGAGAATGGTGAAACCTCCAATCCACCTCAGCCCACAGTGCGCCCCCTCAAGACTGAAGTATGCACCTTCAGCAAGACCAGCGCTAAGGCCACCGGCAGCGTGGGGGTTATGACCTACGACCTGTTCGAGCGAAGCAGAAATGACTACATCGAGACCCTGGCCGTCATGTTTTCTGTCCCCTGGGACTACAATCTGTATAAGAATTGGTTTGCAGTAGGCATCTACCCGAAAGGAAAGGAGTGTGACCAGGCCCTTTATAAAGAAATGTACTATCAAAAGAGCCCACAGGGCTTTGTGAGGGAGGAGGCCAATGGGTCAGGCATTAACTTTGAGGGAAAATCTCTGGATATAAGGGCCACCATGTGTCCTTTAGGCGGGGCTATCATAAAACTGGAGGTTTGGGACAAGCTGCTGACTCCTTTGGGTCAGCAGGTTTGCTAAACATAAACCAGTCAGCCATTTTACCGAATCAAAATAATATGCCCTTATATGTTATCACCTGTATCAAAAATGTTTGCTTATACATTTACCAGTGTCATGAATCTAGCACTATTTCTTTTTTAGCTTCCTAGCCAGCTCTTTAGGGTAATTTGAACTCTGTAAAATGATCTGAGAGTGTTTAAACTGGATCTAATACCTCTGTAATATCCCACACTTTAAACTGTTTGCTTTTTCTGTCAGAAGAACGCCTCAGACGTGTGTTTACAGTCTGCTTATGCTTCCTGCAGGCTAAATCCGCTCTCATATCAGGGAGCCATTGTGTTGTTATTCAGTCAAACCCTCTTCTTGGTGATTTTTTTTTGCTCCCTCATCAGGGCAGAGATCCCTGTGAACAATACACACTGTCTGTACTGACTGCCACTGCTGAGGTATTTTCAAATAAATATTTATCTGCAATTTCGTAGTAATTCCTTTGCCTTTTTACTGAGCCTGAAGGCTCTGTGCTGTATGTATTGGTGTATTCAAAATCTCAAATGAGAGCCGACGCTGTTCGCTGTAAGCTGGAAATGGTCCTGTGTAAATATTTTGCAATATGTATTCGGAAATTCCTAATGCCTGAAGAGGGCAGCTGAACCATGGGAACCGAAAGACAGAGATGAAGATATAAAGAATAAATCACAGCATCAAAGAACTGGCAGAGCACGTTTTACATCTTTAAACTCCTCTTGTCCTGAATAACTCCTTCAGCAGGCGCTGAATGATGTCTCTCCAGCTTACTCAATACTCACAATTCCCAATCAGAAACATCAATGCTAATTTATCAGTAAGAAATGGAGCTGTAATTGGAAAACTAAAGGTTTTACAAGCAACTATTACTGCTTGCCCAAATCCGGAGGGGACCGATATTGATTTTACGCACTAATAAACCAGTCATCAAGGTCAAAGAGCAACATTTGTAGAGAGCAAGCCTCAGAAGACTGCAGCACTACTACCAACATCTAAAATAAAAACAAGCCTGTTATAAAATCTTAATTCAATGGACTAAATTTCTTCTCAATCCATTCTTAATACTACAGCCCCACTATCACAAATAAGAGCAATGATCAAAGGTTTCTTTGTCTGTGTTCTGTGACATTTGCATGGAAAGCCATACATAATACAGGCTAAACGTCAACTGTTTAACAGATATCCCTGGAGCATTATTGCACAGTGTAATAGGATGGTGGAGAACTGCTATAAACAGATGGCAAGTGCTCTTCTGATGCTACAGTGGGTATCTTGAGTCAGGTGTGTGGATTTCCCTCACACTTGAGCTTGAAGCAGTATTCTTTTCTTTCCCCAGTGTATTTATTTTGCACACTGCGAGGGAAATATTTCCCATTTTGCTTACGCTGTTGTGTATTCGTGCATTTGAGCATGTGTATGCATGTCTGTGCACACCACTGGGAAATGGCAATTAATATTGACACACAATATTGACCAAATAAATTTGCACCTGTACTTAAAGGTGTACAATCTTAAAATATTTTTTAGCAGATTTAAACTGAGCTAGAACAAAGTAAGCTATTCAGTTTACACATTTCACAGTTCACCAAAAAGTCTAAATGGTACTGTTCTGTGCAAACTGTCGGTTGAGCCAAAAGTTAAGTTTTGGCTGGTTATCTTAAAAAAAAAAAAAAAAAAAAAAGTCTCTGCTTCTAGATGTCATTACGCCAGTAAATAGATGCCAAAAAGCATCTTTCTTTTTTTTTCCATTGACGGCCATTCAAAAATAAATTTTCAGAAAATATGGATAAAACAAGCAACACATGAATTGGAAATCTTCCATTATATTACAGTAGATATTTTTGGAGGGCTTTTAAAAGTGTGAAATTTTGTTTATGACTATTTTTCTGTCTGCTCTGTCTGTGAACCAAAATGGGGTTTTTTTCCCCATTTCTATTTTTAATTTCCATTTGGAGGACAAGCTATTTAGTCACTGGAGCCCTCACAAGGAGAAGTGGTAATTTGTGAAAGGACACACATAAAGTAAACCTCAGAGACATCTGAGGAGGGAATTGGGCAAAGGTTGTCCTAAAATGTGGGATCTGCAAGAGTTAGAGCTACATTAATCTGAGGGTTTTCACTTTTCATATTAGTGCACAAGATAGTAATGAACTGATAGTGTCGAAGATCAACTGCAGAAGGTGCAGTGATGTGAATTCAAGATCATGTTGGGTCTTGGTCCATTTTGTTGTGTCAAAGTCGAGTCCAAGTCCTTAACCAATCGAGTTTGAGACATTTACTAATGTTTTGTTATCTTAAATTTATGTTGTTAAATATGACATCTTTTATGTTATACATAACCTGGAATTAACTGTACTCAGAAACATTTAGTCCGAAATGTCAGAGTCCATGTCAAGTTTGAGTTCAAATTTACCAGGAAGCATGACAAGCATAAGTTAATTCATAATTGAACCTTCGAAAAGGCCCGCCCTCCTTAGTTACTGTTGCTGAGTACGACAAGCCATGCATTCTCACACTACACATCATGTTCTCACGCAATGAAAAACACATCACGGACAACACCGACAGACAAGACACAGCAAGTTATTTTGGTATGAAACAAAGTCTCAGCTTTCAAATTGTCATTTTGTAAGAAATTTAAAAAATAAATTGCACTTTGTGGCTATTTAATGTGTCGTGACAGATCGCTGTAGCACCTCAGTTCAAGCGATCTGTCTTCTTTACTACTCATATCACAAAATAAATGTGAACGAACATCAGAAGCTATCTTGTTTAAACCACGGAAAGACATCAATACACAATATGTTTCAAGCTCAAGTTCACCAATGTTAATCTACTCTCCTGTCTGGTTTGCTAGTCGGACAAAATGGCAGATTCTGTGTTATGATTGGTCAGATCGCCTGTCAATCAAATGCCCAGCGAAGGGTTAATGGGACCCAAGTCTGGACTGGATTCAGAGTTCGACACTGAGTACTCCAACTCTGGATCACAGTGAGAAGTCCGTGAAGTCACCTTACTCAATACCAGCGAGATGTTAATCGTTATGTAATCTGACACTTTAAAGCTATGATCACAAATAATTATCTTTACATGCATCGTGAATACTTTTCTTCAACATTTTCTGCCAGAAACCGCCACAAGGCCAGTTGCACAATAAAAATACATTTCATTTTGAGTCTGAAAATAGATTCATATTGCTAGATCACAATTCGATGGGGTTTACTGCTGCTATTTGCTGTGTAGGAGTGCCACTGTGTGGAGGGATAAGGCAAAGTGACTCATGCAATATACATACAATACTGTATATATTAGGATGCTATGAGCTGTTAAGAGTCATGTATAAGATAAAACAGACAACATATGACTAGACTTCATACAAACAAAAAGGACAAAAACGCTTTCAGTCTAACATTAGAAGAGTAAAAGAGAAAATGACAGAAGTGAGTCAGTGTGTGTGTGTGTGTGTGTGTGTGTGTGTGTGTGTGTACTTGTGTTTGCTTCTAAAATTATTTACCCTATACTTGAACTGTGCTTCAGTTTTTCAGTGGTTCTTGGGCAGCAGGCCTTCATACTGTTCTCTGATCTCAGCGATGGCAGCATTCAGACGCGCTGTAGGTGCTGTGTCAACCCCCACCAGCAGACGCCCACTCGATTGTGTCCAGAATGACAGCATCTCCTACACAAACAAGAATATCAACAAATCCAGCAGAGTACCATCTACCATTTTCCAGATATACAAGTGCCGTACAATACAGCAAAAGAAATTATCTGTTCCATTGCTTCATACACATCTTGTTTTATCTTTTGAATTTTTATCAGTATTTATCAGAGCTTGAACCACACATTAACTTTCTTCTAACACAGTTTATACTTGCAGAATATGTAACCTTTAAAGCAATCTAATATGCCTTTTAAGTGAGGGCAGGGATGAAAGAACATTAAACTGTTGTAAACATTATGGTAGACAACATTATGGAAACACTGTCCAAAAAATGTTGAATGCAGATAAGCATACTAAATAATACTAGGCTACTATTAGTAGCTTTTTTAAAAAAAAAAATAAATAAATAGAGAAAACTGTAGCATTAGGCTACTTGTTGGTTAAGCATTTACCAACAAAGTTTGGGCACGTACATAGGAGTCAGCTACAAGCTCACAAAAAAATTTAAAATTGTCATGTATTATTCGGCATATATATTGAATTACTGAGTTTATTTATTCAATCGTTTTAAAACGTTACTTGTTTTGCACTATAACAAGTCACATGTTAAAACGATTGAATAAATAAATTCAGTAATTCAATATATTTCATACATCCGCTCAGTTTTATTTTACATTTGGTGAGACATTTGCGAAATAAATGTCTTACCTAAGCGTGAAGGTAAAGATTTTCATAACCCCAATCACTGACGTAATATTCAAGCGCCGACTACAGTGTTTGGTAAACGCTATGCGTGCGACACCGCCCACCTAACGTTAGAGCCTTTCAGTGACATTTATCGATTTTTTCCCTTATCAAAAACAATTGCAAACATGCACAGGTTTGTCAGACCTCAGCTTATGCTTCGTGATTCTAAGCATCCATTATTACCGACAGCGGGTCAACTTTGTACAAATCACAAATGTAAGTATTACCGAGACAGTTTCATAACTGCCCTTATGACTACATATTACAGTATGACTGCACATTACATTAGATTTCTTTGTATAGAAATTACACCTACAAATTCCGTAATTTTCAGAGCTGCTACTTGAAATGCAGAGCAAAAACAGCTTGCGTGTTTACAATGTATGTTATATTTATGAATGCCAAATTGTGCAAATGTGTGATGTTTATCATGGTAGATATTTATTTTTATAATGTAGTTTCTTGTATATACAGTATATGTAAGTGCTCAGAGCTCCTGTATATTAAAACAAACTGCATGTGTGTTTATTAACACACCAATAATATTCTTTCTATAGTAACTTACTCACTTACCATTGCATGTTTGTGTGATTTTCAGCTGTTGTGTCCCGTGTAAGGGGATATGTTGTACTGCCTCCCACCAATGATGAAGAAGAAAAAGCCATGCTTCACAGGATGATGAGAGTAGACCATGCAGGAGAATATGGTGCCAACCGAATCTATGCTGGTCAGATGGCTGTTCTTGGCCGTACACAAATCAGTCCACTCATTCAGGTATGAGTCCATAAACCAAAGCTGACTATTACACAAAGATTACCATTTCCCTATATCACATTTGGGAGGTTTGTTATATTAAATTGTTTAGAAAGAACAGCGTTCAGTAAGGTTTGATGTAATATGGAACTAGGCATTCAGTGTGATGTTGAATGTGATGATATATGAATTACTGTTAAAGGAAATGTGGGATCAAGAAAAGCAGCACCTGAGTAAGTTTAATGAGATACTGGCTGAAAACAGAGTGCGTCCGACCCTCCTGCTTCCACTGTGGAACATAGCAGGGTTTGCACTTGGTAAGTGTGACCTTTACAGTATTTCCTTTCTATATATATA
>SCHK01245151.1:0-12069 GCA_004124795.1 Poropuntius huangchuchieni
CGTTTTTATCATATTGATTACTATATTTATTTGTTTGGCCATACTCGTTGTGGTTTTGGCTATTTTGCTGTTGCAAGACCTTTTGAAATAATATAAATCATTTGGCGAAGTGATATGGTCCTGTAATGCGGTCAAGAGCTGCCTGGAACTACGTTCGTCGTGCGTTTCCCTGAAAATAATTGCACACCTTAGAACGTTCGTCAGCCAATCAGATTCAAGCATTTAACAGCCCCGTAGTATAAGTGTCTATAAACCATGAGGTTGCATATTATCTCGTCTTTTTAAGGAACATCTGAAGAGAACCTTACATAAATGCTGCCAGTTGTTGAATTAATAATTTTTCTATAATTCCATATTACTCCTGACAATTTTTTTTCATGCAACTGTAGGCCTGAAACTGCATGACTTCCAGGACTCCATCTTTGAGTACTTCAATACCTCTCCCCTCGCCCATGACCTGACATTCAGAGTAAGTGTTTCTGATAGTATCTGGCCATCTGCTACTACATTACATGCATTAACAAGCCTCTATCCATTCATTTCATCATCCTAATGACTTTCTGCCTCATAAAATCAGAGACTTAATAGACCTAATAGTTTATCAAAGCGAAAAAGGGGACGTCAGTTGTGTCCAGATTGAAACATTAGAGTATATACACATTTATGAATGTCTAGCAGATACTGGAGACTGGTTCTGATGTCCCTGATCTACTTAGTTGCCTCAGGCATCTGTATTCGTACACTGTCCTTTTTCTTTTTGATTGTTAGTTTGTTGGAAAGTGTTGAAATGCAACAGTTTTTTTTAGCATCTCACATCATGAGTGCTGCATTTCACATACCTACAAACTCAAGTGAAACTCAACTTTTGGCAAAATGTACTGCTCTGATGTTGAAATGGGCCATTCACGTGATTAGCGCAAATCCTAGGAGAGTTTTCTTTTATTATATGAATGTGTATCTGAAGGGAAATGACTGTCTTTAGAAAAGTATGATTTTGGCGTTTCCTTTTCATCCTACCTACATATGATGCCTAGGGTAACTGCTGTAGTTCTGTTTTTCCATAAACGCCACCTACTGTCAAAAAGAGAATTCACGTTTTCATTCTGCCCGTCTGCCGCTTTTGTTCAGACCAATGCTAAAAATAAATAGTGATTAATATAATATATAATAATTTATTATTTTGACTTTTCTTAAAATTATTTAAAGGTTTTATTTAAAATGTGAAGTTGACTAAATTGTTGATTTTGGACGTCATTTTATGATTTAGGATGTTACCGTAGACATTGGAATGTGTCAAAACTGTATTGCTACCTAAACATAGTTCTATTCTAGTTTCAGAATTTTTTTTAAACTATTGCTACTGCCGATTCTAATATTTTGTGAGAAATTTAAAGAGCATTGATGAGTGTTATTACATACAAAATATCCAAAACAAATAATGTACCTTTTTTGCCCATCTGGAGTGTCTAGGTTTGATTTTAATTGCTGTATCAAGCCCAAAAACTTGAAAATGACACATCTTTTGAGCTCAAGAGTGAGTCTCGTGTTGACGAGCCCCCCCTTAGCCTACTGGTGTAGATGTGTGATACGAGGCTTCCTGCCCTACCTCATCCTGAAATCACCGACTCCAAGCAGTTATTATGTAGCTTTCAGTCACAGTTTACATTGGAACAGTAGCTGATGACTAAGACTTGAGTGATGGATTTACTACAGTCACTGAGTCAGTTCAGTTCATGGCCAAATGGTCCATCATGCTTTAATTGCCTCATCAGAGACCAAAGCAACTGGAGAATTTTGCAAGTCCGATGCCCATCTTTCGGTTTAATGAAACTGCTTCCTTATTGCAATGCACTAAAGTCAGATCAGGTTGACAGATGTAGCCAGTCTGTACTTCTGAGACTCATGGGAATATAGGGAACGACCTAAAGTGAAAGCAAGTTCACAAAGACAAAAGCTGTGTTACCTTTCATCTTATTTTTGTCCCCCTCAAAAAAAGGACTCTGTCTCCTCCTCATCCGCATCTTCTCTGCTTGCATTTTGGGAAGAAGTAAGTCTGCTAAACAAAGCTCCTCCCTCTGTGAACTTTCATCTTGGCAGGAGTGATCTGTCAGCAGACAAAGTGTCTCAAGTCACATTTTAGTTCATCTTGTGCTTTGTTTGCCTAAATACAATGGCACTCACATTACTTACTGTATGTCAGTCATTCCTAACTCACCATTTAAGGCCAAACATTATTGACCATACAACTTATTCAGCCTAACCAGCATGCCCTTCAGTTTGTTACACCTATTTTGTCTGCTGACCGTGTTCCTCTGCCATATTGCAACCAGACCCTAGATCCAGTTCAGTCTAGTTGTAGGTGCTAAAGGTTAGAGACTCACATTTAGCATCCAGCAGTTAGTATTAACCACCTCCCTACTGCCTTCTAACCTCTTAAACGGCTAATGTGAATAACGTCACTCTCCATTTGTCAAGTCTGCAAATGCACTAAGCTGTTAGTTAACTCTTAGAGCCTACTAAGACAACAAACATCCATAATTTAAATTGAATGACTAAGGCAACCAGCCGTAAAATGAATCGAATGAAATAAAATGAATGAGTGATGATTAAATTGTGGGGGTTGTTTTGCGAATATTTATAACCTACCAATATAGGTGATGATGGTAAGTATGTGCTCGTCAGCTAATTGAACATGAAAGTAATTCTCTGAGGAAAAAGTCATGGCAATTAATTTCTTAATTATTTTAATTACTTGCCAGTCTTTGTGTGTCTTAATTTTATTTATTTATTTATTTTTTTGTATCACCCTAATTTGATACTCTTGTGCATTCATATGTTGCAAAGATACACAGACCATATCAGTATGCTTTGTTTAACAGCATTGTGTTGTGCTTGGTAAGTATTATTTGTGCGTAATTTTTGGGCTTAATTGCAGATAATGTTTGCACAGGATGGTGTATAAATGTTTACAAAGGCATCCTAAGATAAATTATAGTTGGCATTAGGATTCTTTATATATAATTTTAAATATCATTTTCTTTATATATACTTTTTATTTTAATTTGAAAGAATCTTCACAGGTTTTCACAATAACATTAAGAAGCACCGTTTCATCATTGATGATGATAAATGTTTCTTGAGAACCAAATTCAGCTTTTGCAATGATGTTAATGTATAATTTTATTAATAGATCTAAACCTCATGCTCATGACTTTCACGAGTGAGCACATGACTTCTGAATGCTTATTAGATATGACTAAAAATACATTTTATATGTCATCTCAGTCACATTGTGACAATGTTTGCATGACTTGAATCTGAATTTTAAAGCTGCTGCTCATAACAATACCATGTAAGTGAAATAAAAATAGCCCCCAGCAAATGATGCATACACATTTTAAGCCGTTTCCCAACTGTGGTCTTTTCCCTCAGACAAGCTCCGTCGGTGATGTGGACGCCACACCCCAGAAGACAGACATCCCTACTTCCTCCCCATCAGTGGCTTCAGAACAGGATGTAAGTGTCCACCTAACACTTCCTATTACATTCTGCTGCTGTCAGACTTCCTGTCTGATACATTGGCCATTGATTTAGTCATTTCCTGAATAGTAATGGATAGGACGAAGCTTAAAAAAAAATCTAAAATGCTGTAAGGTTTTTTTTTTAAACACAGACATAAGTACTCAAATATACTTGTTTGGTATTACACATTTTATATATAAATACATATTTTAATATTTTATTTATTTAAATATTTGTATTATTATTATCTTTTTTGGATAGAATTTGTAGCTTTTATTTCTGGAAATGTTGTATTACTCCTTTAGGAACCAGTCAAGCCTCAAGCGACCACCCCTGCTGCCCCTTCTCCAATCTATCAGCCCACGCTCAGCGCGCCAAAGGTAAAACCACCATATGATGTGTCTTACTCATCATTAGCCTGCTTCCTTTAGGTTCTTTAAGTCTGTCAGCATCTTATTATTGGCCTTTCCACATCAACATGCATTCGTTCCTCTGACTGTTAATATTCTGTTTATATCAACAGCCTAAAGCTCATCAGCTGAGCATTAAGACTTTCTCCAGCCCGACCCAGTGCACTCACTGTACCTCCCTGATGGTGGGCCAGATCCGACAGGGTTATGCCTGCGAGGGTGAGCTGAGTATTAATGATAAATTAGATCAGAGACGGTGTCTTCAAAATAGTGGCTTGGGGAAATGATAAGGAGCTTTTGATCTCTTGATGGCAATTTCACTTGTCAAGTTTTTGAATGTTTGATAATTCTCTCTCCCTGTGCTGAATCTCTTTTAGTATGCTCTTTCATCTGCCACGTGTCCTGTAAAGACAACGCGCCCCAGGTTTGCCCCATTCCTCCAGAGCAGGCCAAGAGGCCTCTGGGTATTGATGTGCAGAGGGGCATTGGCACAGCGTACAAAGGTTTTGTCAGGGTGAGAATGATAATGTAGTAAAGTTTCTCTTCTTAAGGGTATTGAATGATGAATATTTTTTATCTCACCTGAACACTTGCAGTGAACTTGATTTGTATTTCCTACTGAATGTTTTACTAAATATACAGTGAATTGCAGTATTGGTTTGCTCCTTTTTCAGATCCCGAAGCCCACAGGTGTGAAGAAGGGCTGGCAGAGGGCATATGCTGTAGTGTGTGACTGTAAGCTCTTCCTCTATGAGGTGCAAGAAGGAAAGTCCACTCAGCCTGGTGTGATGGCCAGTCAGGTCCTTGACTTGAGGTCAGGATGTGTCACATTCTCAAATCATGTATACTTACACACATGCTCACCTGCATTTATTTGATCAAAAACACAGTAAAATCAGTAATATTGCGGAAAAAAAAAATCTTTTTGAAAAAAAAAATATTTTAAATATATTTTAAAATGTGATTTATTCCTGTGGTGCCAAAGTTAAATTTTTCAGCAGCCATTACTCCAGTCTTCAGTCTTACATTACCCTTCAGAAATCATTCTTTTTTTTTTTCTTTTCCTCACAGAGATGAAGAGTTCTCTGTAAGCTCTGTGTTGGCATCTGACGTGATCCATGCCGGTCGTAAAGACGTTCCCTGCATATTTAGGGTACGCTCCAAAACATGTCCTGTTCCTTGAATGATTCATCGCTATATTTGCCTAATTGTGCATCCCGATAATTAACAATATTTTCCCTGAACTGCACAGGTAACATCATCTGCTTCGAACTCTCCAGTCCGGCCGGTGCCTCTGCTGGTGTTAGCTGAGAGTGAGGCGGAGAAGAGGAAGTGGGTGGGCATCCTAGAGGGCCTGCAGAACATCCTGGCCAAGAACCGCCTGAAGAACCGTGTGGTGCATGTCCTGCATGAGGCCTACGACAGCAGCCTGCCTGCCATCAAAACTACACTCTCTGCTTCCATCGTAGGTGAGTACAGCGTTACGGAGCCCGTGATCTTATTCTCTGAGATTGAGACTAAACAGTCAGTTAAATGAATCAATGTAGTGTTCCACTTTCCTCCATTTTCAGGAGAGCAACAAGCATTTTTGACACTGTTTACATTCATTTATGATGGTCAGAAATGCTGCTTTTGTGTCCATTATTACCCCTTATTTGACTCAACATTTTATTTTATTTTATCTATTGTTAAAAACTGTTTTATCTGTTTTTTAACCATTTCTAATTTCATTTTAATTCTGACTTTGATATTATTACTTCAATACTTTAAGTAAATACTTATTTTGTCACACCAGAGGACCATTTAAAAGAAATTAGCAAATGTCAAAAGGTAATTAAAAATAGTGAATAGCTTCTACTTTAAAAGTAAACTTCTAATTCTAAACTACATTGTAAATCAAAATTTTCAGTTGAATTTTTGGGTGAACTATCACTTTAAGAGTTGATGCATCATATTTCCAAATATTCCATTCACAAATCATATCTGTCCTGCTTTTGTCTCTACAGATCGAGAACGAATTGTGTTGGGGACAGAAGATGGCCTGTTTGTAGTCGAGATCACCAGAGATGGTATGAGTACTCTGTATAGCGCTGATTTAGTTCTTCAGCATTATTTTCACCATTATTAATTTCCCATGATCCTTTTTTTCAGTCATTGTTCGTGCTGCTGACTGTAAAAGAGTCTGCCAGATTGAGCTCATGCCCAAAGAGAAGATGGTGGCCCTGCTTTCTGGCCGTAACCGCCATGTCCATTTATACCCCTGGGCGGCACTGGAGGGTGCGGATGTTAATTTCGATGCCAAGTTGACAGAGACAAAAGGCTGCCAGGCTATGACCATAGGTACCCTACGCCCCGGTGGCCCAGCGTGTCTCCTAGCAGGTGTGAAGCGGCAGGTCTTCTGCTACGAAATCACTCGCGTAAAGCCCCATCACCGTAAGCTGTGGGAGGTGCAGACGCCTGGTATCGCCCAGTGGCTGGGTATTATTCGTGATCGGCTGTGCGTGGGTTACCCGTCAGGCTTCGCTCTGCTGGCCATGCAGGGAGAGTCGTCACCGGTGAGTCTGGTGAGCCCGGGAGATCCCTCGCTAGCCTTTTTGGCCCAGCAGTCACTGGATGCGCTGCACGCAATGGAGGTGGGGGCCAATGAACTGCTGCTGTGCTTCAGTCAGCTGGGAGTGTACGTGGACGCGACGGGACGACGCTCTCGAACGCAGGAGCTGATGTGGCCCGCCACACCGCTCGCCTGCAGTAAGTGTCTCTAAAGAGCTTGTGTGGGAAGTAAAACATAATTGGTGAAAGTATCTAAGCAACGGTGTGTTTTCATGTTTTCAGCCCTCCTGAAATTCCAGTGTTTTTCATGTGTAGACTTGGAGGAAGGGAGGAGTAGGAAAGAATAGAAGAGAGATAGCAAAGCAAGGAGGAGGTAGAGAAGACAGATGAGAACTAGAGGTTTAAAAGAGATGCAACAAAAAAAAGAAGTGTTTGAAAAATGTTCAAGTGTAGTTGCTGAATTGTTTTTAATAATGTAATTCTCTTTACAAAATCTTATGAGTTAAGTGACAGGAAGCAATCCAGTGATTCTGGTCAATACTGATAAGCCAGTAATTAGTTTCATGTTATGACCAATAAATGGTCTATACTGTTTTGTCAAAAAAATTAAGCCAACAAAGGAAAATCAAATATTTTAAATGCTACAAGTGTGTATGGATAACATTTAACAGTGTTGTTCCATTTATTAGCATTTTTAAATGTTAACTTTGAGTGATAGATGTGTAATGTGAGTTCAGCTTTAAAGGGATTTTGGGGTGGACTTTAATAAGTGAATTTATTTGATGGTAACAATTTCAACTTGTAATTTGACATGGAGGAAAAGAAAAGAAACCAAAACTTGAGTAGGCAAACGCTGACTGTTCTCATTAAGGAAATTAGTGCAAGGCTTGATATCAAACCGGAAAGTAAGAGGCGGCCATGGGAAAGCTGTGGCCAGTTCCAGGGGTGTGAATGGAACAAATGGGCGGCAGTAAACAAACGTAAGCAGAAAGGTCAAGGAAGCAGATAAGGACAGTATTGTAGATTGTAGCTATAATGATGTAATGCGTAATATAGAAAACTATCCAATCAATCTATTAAACATCTTCAAATTTAGGACAAACGTCAGCCCTTCATAACTTGAAGAATTAATTTTTTTCTTAGGAACAGTGTTAATTAAAAATAATACAATTATTCTTAAATATTTGCAACAATACTTGATATTATTTCACTTTTTTCTTAAGTTAGACAATAAGAAAATAGTACTTAAGAAGAATTTTATTCTTAGCACTATTTTGGGAATCGGGCCCCAGATGTTTCAGTCAGAATAGTGAGCAGCTATCCAGCCTCTGACCCAGTTTCAAGGCACGTCAGGCAGTCTTTTGAGAACAGCATCTTGAATGATTTGCCTAGTGCATTCTTCTGATCATGAACACGAGATCTCAAACCCATATTCGTTATTTTCAGGCTCAAACTCGAACTACCTGACGGTGTACAGTGATTACGGAGTAGATGTGTTTGACGTCCACACCACAGAATGGGTCCAGACCATCTCATTAAGAGGAGTAAGTGAAGGATCCTAATTTTAGGGTTCCTGAAAGCTGTTTCACATTTAACTGTTTGCATTAATGATTTAAAGCTGATCAGACTTTCAACTGTGTCTGTAGATTCGGCCCCTGAATGTAGAGGGCAGTCTGAACCTGTTTGGCTCCGAGCAGCCCCGTCTCATCTACTTCAGCAACAACTCCTCAGGTTTGATCCCACCCCACACACACTTCACCATGTCAACACACACATCTCCCACACACTGAACCTTTCTTCACTGTTGAGGGCGAGTTTATTTCTTCACTCAATGTTGCCAGAGTCTCTGATCGGTTCACTAGAATGATTTGTTCAAAGATTCGTTCAGTGGCCCTTACTGCAGATTGCATCATTATGCCAGTATGTGATGACAGTTAACTATGAATGTTATGAGTCACTGAATTATTCACTCAACCAATTTTTTAGAACACTGTGTTTGTGACTGTAACTCTTAAAAAGTGTTAAGCATCATAAGATTTTTTTTAAATTAGACGTCTTGTTCTTAGTCAGACTTGAAGCTGAGCAAGTGGTCGTATTTGACAGCTTCTTGACATCCTCTTTGCTCTTTTTAAAGTCATATTTTGATTTCTCTCCTCTGTGAAGCACGTTTGTTTTCCGACCTTCAGTGAAAAAGAGTCTATTACTTGGACGATTTTTTTCAAAAACACTGAATGAGTCAATGTGTACAAGTAAATGAGAATTTATTCATGTACAAGATCTGTTTTAAAACACTGAATATGAGTCAGTAGAGGGAAATGAATGAGGACTAATTATTTACAAGATTTATTTAAAAACACTGAAAGAATCAGTGCATAAAAGTGAATGAAAAAGATTTGTTCATTTATAAGATTTGTTTGAAAACTCAATGTGATTCAGTAGATAGAAATGAATAAGATTAATTCAGTAACACTGAATTAGTGCATAATGGTAAATGAGAATTTGTTCATTTACAAGATTTGTTTAGAAACATTGTATAGGAGTCAGTGCATAGAAGTAAACAAACTTTGTTCACATGGGATTTGTTCAAAAACACTGAACAAATGAATCAGTCAACACTTAATATGAATTAGTTGATAGAAATGGATGAAAATGATTTGTTCATTTACAAGATTTGTTTAAAACTCAATGTGAGTCAGTAGATAAATTAATGAGAACTGAATTCATTAACACTGAATCAGTGCATAGTGGTGAATAAGAATGTTCATTTACATGATTTATTTAGAAACATTGTATATGAGTCTGTACACAGAAGTAAACAAGAACTATTTGTTCACTTATTGAATTTGTTCAAAAATACTAAATGAATCAATGAGTGAGAATAAATATGAGAATAAATCTACTGACAGTAAATATGAATCAGTAGATAGAAATGAAACACTAATTGTTCACTCACAAGAACACTGAATAAATCAGTACACAGAAGTGAAAGTAAACCATTTGTTCATTTATAGTATTTGTTCAAAAGCTCTGACTAGGTCTCTCCATTAGAACAGCCCAGGTAATGAAATGTACAGCTCCACCCTTTGTGGTCCATTTACAATTCACTTCCTGCCCACTTTGGCAGATTGCCCTCTTGATAAAGATGCTTTTGTTTGGTAAACTGGAGTGACCTCATTTGTCACACCTCCTCTAGGCCCGCTGCCAACAAGTTCCACAGTACGTTCATACACAGCGGCTTTAGAGCTCAAAAACCCAGCACTGCCATAGTTTGAGCCACAACCATCTTTCTCAACCTCATTCACACTCTTGTTTCCACAGATGGCTGTGATCTGGCCATCCCTGAGACCTCAGACAACAGTAAGAAGCTGATGGTGAGGACACGCAGCAAGAGGAAGTTCCTTTTTAAAGTATCAGAGGAGGAGCGGCTGCAGCAGAGAAGGTCAGGTGGCTTCAGGAGTAAATCTCTCACACTGCCGCACTCCCGCGCTGCTCCTAATCCTTGTGACGTTTCCATTTTTTTTCAATAGGGAGATGCTTAGGGATCCTGAAATGAGATCCAAGCTGATCTCCAACCCCACCAACTTCAACCACGTGGCTCACATGGGCCCAGGCGACGGCATGCAGGTCCTCATGGATCTTCCTCTGGTAATGTCTTAAAACTGGACATTGGGAGAACAGCTTGAGCTATTTTGAGTTCGTTTAAATGTATAAACACACTTAGTGCTAAAAGCTAAGGGCACTTGCTTGGTAATATACAGTTGACGTTTGAAAAACCTGGATGGGATGACCCATCAGTTGAAGAATATTTTTTTTTTTTTTTTTTTTTTTTTAAATCCCCATCCTGGCAATACCAGTGTCACCAATGTGCCCTTGAGCCCAGTTTTCTGAAAGGCAGTGTTTCTGAACTCTGCTGCCTGAGTTCCCTCCACACTTGCACACTGGAAGTGTCTCACTAATCTGTAACATCCAATTCAGGTCACGAAGCCGCTACTAATAAGCCAGTTACTTGAAGTAGGTATAGATTCAAAATGTGCCGTGAGGATAGAGGATCCCCAGGAGCAAATTTGTGAAACACTGGTATAATTTCGAAAGGGATCCGAGAACCGTTTTGTTTTATTTAGACCATTTTCATTTTTATTCATACCATGGAACAGAATATCATTTTACTTTGCTACTTCAACAGTGTCATAACACCACTAATGAAGATATAACACAAAACATACAGCATTGCAATCTAAATCCTGATTCTAAAAAACATCAATATCCAAAAATAACTAGGAAATCACCAAAACGCAAGTATTAATTCTGATTTTATTACATTTAGAGTAAGTGGCTAATAGTGGATATAGCTACTGTATATAATGCATCTATTGACATACTAAGGTTGCGCTGCTGAGGTGAGGCTCACGTAGCCTCTCCAGGAGAAATAAAAACACCCAACACTAAGACATTCTGCAAACTGAGGTAAAAATTAAAAAAGTAAAGTTTTTATATTTAAAATAGTTAGTTTTTACAAATACAAAGTTTTCATCATTATGACTGTTTAATAGTTGTATAAATAGTTGAGTATGCAAATACAATAATATTAGGTCACTTACATTTCAGGTGGAACCACAGCGCATCTCCCAGCAACCAGCCGATTCATTGCTAAATGATTCAGTGTTTTGAACGAATCGGCTGAGTCAAAGTTTCATTAGCCCACACATTAACATCTGATGAATCTGCCGTTTGAATGAATGACTCAATGACTCACTCATTAAACGCTTAATATTGGCACTAACTGGCATTTCAATTTTGTTGAAAATGATCATTTCTTGTTTGTATATTTAAAAAAATTTAGAATCTCATAATATTATTTAATGCAGTTGTATTTTTCAGTGTAAATGATTTAATTTGATAATATAGATAATAACAATCACATTATTATAATTGAATTAATAGATCAAATATGAGAATTTGAAATGAAAGTCTTAATGAGGTTAGTTGGGAAAATGCCCTCTATAAACGTAAAAAAAGCCCTTGGATTAAATATGAAAAAAACATGCAGATTTATGCGTCACAGCTGATAGAAAACTGATGAGAATATTGCATCAGAATAAATCATATTTGCAACAAAAATAACAAAAACAAAACAAGCAAACATAAAAAAAAACGTATATACTGTATATATTTTAGTGCTGGGTAACGATTAATCGCATCCAAAATAGGTTTTTAAGTTGTATATATTTAAGAAAAATTTGTTTATATATTAAATATATAAATATATACATGTAAATATTTTCAAAATATGTACTTTATGTGTGTCTTTATATATACATAATAACTATACAAGGTACACACACATATATTATATAAACACAAACTTTTATTTTGGACTTTTATTTCGCGATTAATAATTGCCCAGCACTAATATATCTATATCTATCATATAGTATATGAATCAAAGTCATTATCTCTCTGTCTATCATCTGTCTGTATATCTATCTATCTATCTATCTATCTATCTATCTATCTATCTGTCTATCTGTCTCTCATCTATCTATCTCTCTGTCTTAAGATTAACATTATTTAGAAGTAGTTTTTTATA
>SCHK01245230.1:285-13372 GCA_004124795.1 Poropuntius huangchuchieni
TCAAAAACTAAAAGCCTCAGAAATTGTGTTTTACTGAAAAATAACACAAAAATACTGATTAAGAAAATGATTGGGACTGGGAAACGTTTCAGCTCAGGAAGGAAATTATGACAAGCAAACGCCAAAACTTGTTTTTGATTTTGCATCTCAAGGAGAGAAGAGGAAGAGAGGGAAGGCAGGAGGAGGAAACGAGGACATTCTTTGATGTAGAAAGAATATTTTTGAGAGAATAGTTCCTGTTTTTTATTTTTTTTTTTTGCTATTTCTTAAATTGAATCCAGCTGGTGAGAAAGACTGTGAGCTGTCAGTCAAAACTCTGAGCTGTGTGTGTGTGTGTGGATTTAAATTGAAGGCTCTTGGCAAAATCTCTTCAAATGGAAGAAGTCCAGAACACATTTTATTTTATGGTTGTGATATGTAATAAATTACACATTCAGTCCAACGACAACTGACATGCAGTACTGACTGCTGATACATCCCAGTAAAGTGTGTGTGTGTGTGTGTGCCATTGTGCGTGAAAACGATTCAGTCTCTCTAGCTTATTTCTTTATTTTTTCTTCTTCTGTTTTTTGTGTAGTTATAAGCAGCAGTGGATTCAGCCCTCGGCCAGCTCACCAGTATTCACCTCCTCTCTACCCCTCAAAGTATGACACAGACACATATGATTTATAAATGTACATGCAAAAACATCTAACCATCTTCACTGGGGTCAACACCAGACAAATTAACAATGGCGGTTGATGTCAAAAAGGCAGCCGACCCTTGATCTAATCAAATGGAAGCTGAATGTTTTGATTTTGTGTTTGATTGGCAGGCCTTACCCCCACATCCTGTCTACTCCCGTGGCTCCTCCCATGTCGGCCTACACGGGCCAATCACAGTTCACTAGCATGCAGCAGTCGACAGTTTACACGCCCTACTCTCAAACTACTCCACCCTACAGCCTCTCCACCTATGGTAGGTCCTTTACCTTCACTTACATACTGATGGATGACATATATGTGTGTTGTTTATTCAGTGTGTGGTGATGATGATAATATAGTCGAGTATTTATTACAGAATATGCGATTTATGTGAAAGAGCCTTTAGTATCAATCCAGTTTGATTGACAGGTCCACTCTCTTGATCTTGAGCTACAGATTTGGGGGTGATGTTGC
This sequence comes from Poropuntius huangchuchieni, assembly GCA_004124795.1. NCBI lineage: Eukaryota > Metazoa > Chordata > Actinopteri > Cypriniformes > Cyprinidae > Poropuntius > Poropuntius huangchuchieni. The sequence continues at coordinate 1,443 of SCHK01245230.1, forward strand.
CAGGCATAAAGACAGAAGGAGGGCTGACACAAACCCAATCAACCCTCCAATCAGGGCTCAGCTATAGCCCTGGATTTACCACTCCTCAGCCCGGACAGACAGCATATTCACCCTATCAGATGCCAGGTGAGTATGTTTATCCAACCAAGTATTAGAGACTGTAACTGTATTAGTAATGTTGTCCAGCCTCAAATGCTGTACACTGTAGAATGTACAGTTGTTATGCAACAAAAATAACAATCACTTATAAGGTCCGCTATTAATTGCTTAAGGCACATAGAATTAAACATTTTTGGAGAAACGCTATGCAGCTCTTGCCATAAAACGACAGTTCATATTGACCAAAAACACCATAAAAGCAATAAAAGTATTCCATACGACTTAAGCACTATATTCCAAGCCTTTTGAAAAGATATGATGGCATGTAGTTCAGATCTGATGCCATTTGATTGGCTTTAACATACGTACTAACTAAAAATTAAATGCAACATATTATTTTGAATTGTGGATGTGATTATCAGTGTGGTTATTGCTGACTAAAACTATTAAAAGCATTTTTTTAAGTGAAATAAAGCTGAAATAATAATATTAGAGAAGCTTGAACTAAACAAAAATGATACATGTTGCCTTGTAAAATAAATACGTTTAAATTGAATCACTTAAATTACTAACTGAAATTAAATAAAAACTAAAACTATAAAATACATTATATCCAAATAAGATTTGAGAAGAACAAAAAACATATAATAAAATTAAAGTATTAAAACGAAAAAAAGGTAATTCAAATAAAATCTAAATTATATATATATATATATATATATGTATATATGAATAATAGAATCTAAAACAATATATAAATAATACTAAGATAATTACCAGTGAAAAATGTCTTATTTTTCAGTCCATTATATGACTTCAGAAGACTTGGAATATATTGCACAATAAGGCTTATAAAAACTTTTATGATGCATTTTCCTGTCCTTTTTGATGCTTGACAGCCTTTGGTTCCTATAAACTGTGGTTGTATGGCTAGCACTGTGTGTGGATTCTTCAAAAAATGTGAGTGTTTGTGTACTGCAGAAGAAATAACAGCATACAGGTTTGGAACAACGTGATAGTAATTAAGGATAGTATTTTAACTTTTGGGTGTTTCACTTTTTGGTGAGATCTGTTAGTCGTCGACTCACACTGGCTTTTCTCTCCCTCAGCAGGGTCAGGTTTCACAACCTCTCCTGGTCTCTACACATCCAACAACTCCAATCCAGGCAACTTCACCACACAACAGGTACGGTCACACGTGCGCGGATGAACACACACATGCACCAATAACGTCAGAGTTCAGCAAAGGACTGAGTCTTTTTAAAACAGCCCAGGCCTCAGAGAACAGATCGCCATCCTTCATCTGAGAGAATTTATGCTTTTAGGACTTAATGTTTCCCTAAACTTTTATGATTAAAAGTGCTGCCAAAGAAAAGGACCCAACTACACTTAGACTCCCACTGATGAATTTAGCTGTGTAAACAGAGTGAGGTTCTGGCGATGGTTGAAATGGAGTAAGCGGAATTAGGATGAAATGAGAGAGTGAAAGCAGTAGTGGAGTTTCGCCGAGAGCGTTTTTACTGCAGCGCTCATGTTCTTGAGCGAGTGAGTCAGTGACAGTTTTAGAGTCATCTCCCGTAAGAGATCCGTCAGTGTCTGCGCATGTAAAACTCTCACAAAGATACAAGAGAAATCAGGGAGTGATAAAAAGCTCTGTGTGGATGAGCCAGAAATCTGTACGTTCCAGTCCTATTACCTGATCTTTTTTTCTTTCTATTATTCCCCTGATAAACTCCCTCTCCCTTTTTTATTCATTCATTTAAGAAGAACATAAAACCTATATTCTTTCCACATTTTACTAAATTATAGAGGGGAGTGGGGCAAGTTGTCACACACACCAGTGTTTATTTCTTAGGGTAAATCTACTGGATATTGGCTACAAAAAAGCTATTGATTATTTCCACTGTTATTGATGAAGAAAAAGAAAGAGTTCATTGAACATACATTGACCTTTTGTAACATCCCCCAGCAGCAGGCTTCAAACATTATAAAACAACAAGCAAAAATTGTAAAAGGTGACCTCAAACCACCATTTCGTTCAACAACAAAAAATTACATTTACTGCATAATTATATAAATTGACTCCTATATATATTTTTTTATATCACTTAAAAATACCCTTTCTGCTTTCTGGTCAGATTTTGGTGTTGAGTTGGATTTATATTTGTAATAAATAAATAAATGAATATTAATTATTTTGATTTTGTTTGTTTGTAGCAGGAATATCCCTCCTATACAGCTTTTGGGCAGAATCAGTATGCTCAGTATTACTCCACCTCCTCCTATGGTTCCTACATGACATCTAACAGCTCATTGGACGGCACAGGTTCAGTCTCCACCTATCAGCTGCAAGACTCCACCCCCATCATGACAGGACAAGCGGCTGACCTGAATCCAGGTAAGTGCCCAAAACATCCTAGCAATCGCATAGCAGTGAGCTTAAAAACTCCTTAAAACACTTTGTTTTGAATCCAGCAAAAAAAACCTAGCATCGTGAGAGAACTTTTACACAGGCAGTTTTCTTTAGAAAGTGTAAAAAACAACTTTTACCTCATAAACATCTCTACTTTTGTCTGCTATCTGTCAAAAATGGGATCATTGCCATTGTAGTGTAAAGTTATTTATTCCAATAGTTCAGCAAACGACGCAGCTGAAAGTTAGAATGGATGTTAGAATGTTCTGTTACAGGGCTTTTGGCAAGAAGGTGTACTGTAGTTGTTGATTATGTTAGTAGACCGATGGTGATTGGGGGTTTTGTCCAGCAGGCCCAAAATTCAGTGGGGTCCTAAAGCTGCATTTTTCAGTGATTTAGCTTGGCTGCAGTACAGCAGAGCTCATTACAGAAAATTTGCTCACACGCATAGACACACAAACATTATGTTCTATCAGATGTGCCAATTTCCCACTTTCAATACTTATGTAAAACATGGTTTTTGTTAAATAAAAAACAGACATGAGAATGTACAAACTCAAACGTTGTTGTTTTAGATCCACGTATACAATCCCTGATTAAAAAGAAATACTGTGACAGCAAGGCATTGTCTTTATTTCTTTGATTTACAGGACATATAAAGTATTAAAGTATGAACGATATCTATGAAGATAACTATATTAGCATCCACACCAGCGGATAATATCGTCTGTTTTTCTAAGCGCACACTCATCTAAATTCCCGAGCTCGTTATTGCAGGATAGATTCCGACTGGGTGTCAATGTCATCAGCTGGAAAAAATCGTTCTGAAAGTGATTCCAACGATATCCTTTCTCTGTGCCTTTATCGTTATAGCTGTGGTGTAGACTCTGCTATTCTTTAATATTGAGTTTATAGTTATCTTTATAGTTATTGCCCTTGGTGTGAATGGGCCTTTAGGGTGAATTTTTGAAGCAGAAATTGAAAGGTTCATGATTACAGCAGAAACTTACATATTCAAGCCAATGAGCAAGCTTTTAGGAAGCTTTGATGTGTGTAATAAATGTTTCTTGGTTCTCTTTTGCAGGTGAGTTTGAGGCGGGGCAGAGCCCATCCACGCCAATCAAGGAGATGGAAGACCGGGCGTGCCGAGGGGGTGGGGCTAAAGCGAGGGGGCGGGGCAGAAAGAACAACCCCTCCCCACCACCTGACAGTGACCTTGAGGTATGTACACATAGATAGATAGATAGATAGACAGACAGACATAAATCTCATAAATGCACACACAGTTGAAGCAGATGCTTGCATCATCTAATATAAACATACTCTCACTTCATAATCCCTTTGTCATCACTGTTTTGTTCACTGAGATCAAACATGTGTCTGATGTGTTTTTACAGAGGGTGTTTGTTTGGGATCTGGATGAGACGATTATTGTGTTTCACTCACTCCTCACAGGCTCCTATGCACAGAAGTACGGCAAGGTGAGTGCAAACACACGTACTTTGCACACATATTAAACACACTTTCCTCCACTATAGTGACAGTGAGCATCTTCCTGTGATTCCTGATTATTCTTAGTAAGCAGACAATGTGTAAGGTTATGTAAATGCTTTAATTAGTGTTATTTGATCTGATAATAGTCATAAATGGTTTAAGCAAAATTGATTGGTACACACAAATTTGCCTCTTACCCTGATTTCCTTCTGCCAGTGCGGCAGTGTTCTGGTGGCCTAATTGGTGTTGTGTGTTGGTTTACATTTTAACGTACAAACCTTAATTTTAAGTGTCATGTTAGTTCAATTTTATTCGATAATTGTGTTTTTATATTAAGCCAACTTCTGCTAATTAGCAACATTTAGAATTGCATGTAAATGCACCATTTTGTTTTTTTCCTCCAAAAAACTAACACGTATACAGTAAAAAAACTACTTAGAATTTTTCACTCAGAAATAAAATAATTAATTATATAACATAATAATATAAAAATATAATAATTAATCATTTATTAATAAATAATTACAAAGAAATGACAAGTAACACATTGAATTAACCATGAAATTTTGAAGTAGATAGACTGAAATAGTATGTTTTGTGTGTATATCTCCAGAATGCAATAGTAAATTTAGAATCTTGACCCAATATTAGGACTCCATCAACTGTGCATTCTGTCATAGACAGAGCACAGAAGAACAGAGTTGTTAGATTCAGCACTGTAACGGCCGGACTCAAGGAGTGTGAAGCGTCAGACATCTTCTGACACCTTCCCTCATTTCTTGTCGTTCAGTTGGTGAGAGACATAGAGACAGCTGCGGCTATTCACGGCTCTGGGGCTATTTCTGCAGGCTCTGTGACGATGAAAACCCTCCGTTCTTAGGCACTCTCGTCAGAGACATTGCACATGCTGTCAAACTCAAGTGCCAGCACACACCGATCTATAGAGTAATCACTGAAACGATTGTGAAATTACCGAACCTCAGAGTTCAAAAGTGGGAAAAGCAGCTTTACGCCAGTATGTCTTGAATTGTTTATTTTGTTTGAAAAAAAAAATTGCCTCAATTATTTTTAACGTATGCTTAGATTAAGTTTAAACATTTTCAAACAGTTGAATCATCATTTCCAATCTCTGTCAGTTTCGCCATTAACTTTGTGTGTGTGTGTGCTTTTCTATTCTCGTTCGCTGTCTCAGCCAATCACCTCTGAGCCAACAAACTCCATCACATATGATGATTTTTACAGCTGGGTGCCCTCCCCCTCTCTCGTTCTTTCACTGAGTGTGTGTGTGTGTGTGTGTGTAGTTTGAAGGGTGAGAGCGTCTGATGTTCTGAGACAAGTGTAGTATCTGTCATCATTTGATGGAAACGTGGAACATTTTATTTGCTGAGCAAAATGTATTTGAAATGCATTTGAAATATTCATATCGAGCCAAAAGTGCATAATTAACCACTAATACAACCTGCACTCTTTAATAATCACTGATATTTTTTTTATATTCCTGAAACATTCTGGTTAAGGTTTGTTCTATTTTTATAGATAATTTCAGTAGTCTTTTTTTCTAATCTATTAATGTTATATTTTGTAAGAAATATTTTTAAAAAAGTGGTTATATCTGTTTTAAAAAATGCTTAAAACGCTTGAAAGAAAGGAAGAAACAAAGAAAGATGTGTATTTTAATAGTCTTTGCACATTTGGAGTTTGGTTTCTGTTGTAAAAATTAAGATTTTTTTATGTATCTTTTGAACTCCAATATAAGGGTTTAAATTAAAGTACTTATCTTTTCGTTGTTATTCAGATTTTTTCACTGGCTAAATTTTCAGCTTTCAAAATGATGTCATCAATGATGACACAAAATGAAAATGGTGTTATTGATGAATGCAATGATGTAATCGTCATTTTTGCATACTGAATTTTTCTTTGTGTTAAGGTTATGTTCTGTTAACTTGTTCTTTGCATATATTTAATCATTTACATTTATAGCCGCCTTTACACTCCATTTGCCATCTAGATGAAAAGTTTTACTGAGCTGAGCTTGTCGCAGTGCATTCTGGGATTGCCTTTTCTGCAATACATTTAAAGCCGTCTTAAAATATGGCCAAACATAATGGATTTACCACAATTCTGGAATAGCCTCTGCGTTAGGAGTGTCTATGATGCCTTAAAATGTCCAAAAAAAAAAAAAGCATACAGAGTGTCCCAACCACAGTTAATTTTTACAGAAAATTTTTAACTATGTTAGGTTTGTTATTGTGATGATGATGATAGTTGTCAAGTAAAAATATCCTAACAGTTAACATTTGAATTCTCAGGACCCTCCTTTGGCTGTGACTCTTGGTTTAAGAATGGAGGAGATGATCTTCAATCTTGCCGATACACATCTATTTTTTAATGATTTAGAGGTAAGCCAACTGCTCTCCTCTTGTCCCCTTTGTCTTAATTGTTTCCTCAGTCTTTTTCCAGTCAGAGTGTGTTTATGTGACTGTGTGGCCCCCTGCTGGTTAACAATAGTAACCCCACTGTTTCTGAATAGGAGTGTGACCAGGTGCACATTGATGACGCCTCTTCAGATGATAACGGACAGGACCTCAGGTGAGTTTATCAGCTGAATAATTTGATTGATTTAACAGTATTTAGACTTTGTTTTCGAACTATTCTTTTAAAGATACCCATTACTCATTCAGCTGTAACAAAAAAGTCATAAAATATGTCTAAATATGTATTTTACTTGTACATAAAACAAGATTGTTATTGTTATTATCAACAGTACTTACAGTTTTGCCACTGATGGCTTCCATGCAGCTGCAACAAGCGCAAGTCTCTGCCTAGCAACAGGTGTTAGGGGCGGAGTCGACTGGATGAGGAAGTTAGCTTTCCGATACAGAAGAGTCAAAGAGTTGTACTGCACTTACAAAAACAACGTGGGAGGTATGATCTGATTACAAGTTGAAATATTTTCACAGTAATTTTTACAGGATTAATTCTAAATTTCCATAACTGTTATTTATATACGCTATTATAGTATTTATTAAGGATGCAACAATACAGCTAGTCCACGGTTCAATATATACCACGGTTTTCGGTTCGGGTTGGTTCTGATTGCTTGGTACATCAGAGTGTTTTTTTGTTTTGTTTCTTGCAACAAATTAACAACAAAAAATTCAAAAAACTCTACATATGCATCACAGAAGTAACAAGACTGATGACATTTCATGAAATGGTAGTGGCTAAAAGGATACAGGGTTAAGGCTAGAAGGGATACAGCTGCGGTTACTTGGCATGTGCACATCAGTATAGCGTAATTTTTGTCACACTATACAACAATAATTACTATTTTTGCATTATTGTAAGGGTAGGTTTAGGGTTGGGGTAGGGGTAGACGTTAATAAAACACAATCTAATTGTTAGAAAATTAATTTTCATTGTAGTTTCCGGTCGGAGCTGTGTACAAATTAAATTTTCTAGATTGTGTTTATTAATTTATTAGATTGTGTAGATTAACGTCTACACCTAACCCAACCCTAAACCTACCCCTTACAATAATGTAAAATAAAACACACAGAAATTATTTAAATGCAAAACCAAAAAAGCGCTATTAAGTCTATATTGAACGGTGGATGTCGTACCAAATGGTTAGATATTATATGGAGAATTGTGACTTCCCTATTATTTATTAATATTTAGAACTAGCTTTTATTTATATATATATATATATATATTTTTTTTTTTTTTTTTTTTTTTTTTTTTGTTTTTTTTTGTTTGTTTGTTTGTTATTTATTATTATTTCAGTTATAAGAATTGTAGTATCTCAACTTCAACTTATTTTATTTGATTGCCAAGGTAACATTTCCAATTTTTAACTTTCCTTTTTAATAGCTTTAGTTTTAGATTTGAATTTATCAATGAATGGCCCAGATGAACTTAATTAAATGACTGTATATGCAGCGTGGTCTTTTTTTTTTGTTTTGTTTTTAAGGCAGAAAATGACCAAAACTGCAGTGATTTCCCAGTCTAATTCTAAATGCAGTGTTTTTATACATTGTATTAATAAAATGTTCTTAAATGTTGTAAAATCCTTAAAGTGGTGTTTTAATAATTTCATGGTTTCACATTCAAATTCTGCCAAATTGAACTAGATTGGTGATGAACTAGCCCATTATTAACCCTAGTTGCATGTCATAATATACACTATATTTATGAATGTGGCGTTTTGTTTATGATCTACTTCAGGGTTGCTGGGACCGGCTAAGAGGGAGGCGTGGCTCCAGCTGAGGGCAGAAATTGAGGCTCTCACGGACTCCTGGCTGACCACTGCGCTCAAGTCCCTGTCAATCATCAGCTCCAGGTCTGTCTCTTTATGCAGCATCAGCCTTTTTGTCACTGAGCACTATAGCTTCACACAGCAAAAAGTCACAATCTCTGTCTCTCTTACGCAGGAGTAACTGTGTTAACGTCTTGGTGACAACGACACAGTTAATACCTGCGCTGGCTAAAGTGCTGTTGTATAGCCTGGGCTCAGCGTTTCCAATTGAAAACATTTACAGCGCAACCAAAATAGGTGAGTTCAGATACAGGTCCATCCAGCAGACTTTGTCTTGAGTTCATCATGTAAATTGCTGAACTGTTTATTTTCATTTCACTGAACTGTTTCATTTCATTTCTGCAATCAAGGGTGATGTAGAGTTCAGTCTGTGTGAAACATGCTTTGGCTCACATCGTTGCATTAAATCATAAATCAAAACAGATCAGGACGACCTGGTCATAAAGTCCACATTCACTCTGTCTGATCATGTGGAATTGATTCTGATTGGCTGATCTGTCATCGTCTTCCAGGGTGAAACTATTCTTTCGTTCCGCTCCTTTATAAACAGCCGTCTTCATTCACAATGGGTTTATTCCACTCTCTATTCCAAAACACCCTGTTTGAGCTGACATGTTGCTTACAAATAAACTTACAACTGCTTTCTTCAAGGCCTCTTGTTTGAGTTCTGAGCTTGTTAAGGTTCACGTCTATGCCTTGTTTCCGCAGGTAAAGAAAGCTGTTTTGAACGTATAGTATCCAGGTTTGGCACTAACATAACGTATGTTGTGATTGGCGATGGGCGCGATGAGGAGCATGCAGCCAGCCAGGTAAAATCTCCCGTCTGACCCCAAGCCTCTGACCTGTCACCTTGTTTATGTTGCAGGCAAAGAGAGTTGCTTTGAGCGCGTAATGCAGAGGTTTGGCAGGAAGGTAGTGTATGTTGTAATTGGGGATGGTGTGGAAGAGGAGCAGGCCGCTGCCAAGGTAACGACCCGCAGGTGAACCGGAAGCAGTGTGTGACTTCTCAGATTGGACTTCCTGCCTGTGTGTGCTGTAGAGCTTTAGATGAAACTGATCGGCAGCTTGTGCGCTTCATTTATTTCCTCATCTGTAGTTTCCGTGTGGATGTCTGTAGCGGTTGCTTTTTCCCTCTGACCATCTGAGACCAGCTTTTCTTTCTCAGACCCCAAGCCGTCTAGAACAGAGCTATTCAACTGAGGTTCTCCGAGGTCTCAGGCGTCTAATCGCATCCCGTAAGCTTCGGGTTAACCTCCTGTAGATGATCTGCTGAGATGCTGAACCTAAAGACCCAGTTGAATACTTGTGTTCTAGGAAACCACTCTGCAGCATTTCTAAACGTTTGTGTACAGTAATGTTCAAATGTTTGGGGTCGGGAAATCTTTACTCATCAAGGATGCATTCGATTGCTCAAAGGTGACAGTAAAAATTGTAAGAATTCTCCACTAAGAATTGCAGTTGTTTTGAACTTTCTCTTTATCAAAGAATTCTGATGTTGTAGTTTATACATTAAATATGTGGCTTTGCCATTACAGGAATAAATTACATTTTAAAACATGAAACTGTAACAATATTTCACAATATTACAGTTTTACTGTATTTTTGATAAAAATGAATGCAACTTTGGTATAAGGTTATAAGCATAAGAGACTTTATTCAAAAACATTAAAGACCCCAAACTTTTGAACAGGCAAAAACAAAAACAAACGAACAAAAATTACATTGACATTTTCATTCTTAAATTACAAATACATTTTGTGGAAAGATGTTTTATTTTGCAAGATTTTAGAGTGCTAAGCTGAAGGATTTGTAAAGGGTTTATTTTAAAATTAGTTATTAATATGAATATAAATGTATAGACATACTATTTAGATTTACATATAGCACTATAGCTATAATAAACTTGAATTTGTTAACAAATTAATGCAATAGATTCTACATTTCTACATATGTTAAAACAACATTAAATTAATAATCAAAAATAAATGCAGAAAAATGTATTATGGACAACTATGAATTATGACAATAACCTGTTGTGTAATTAATTAAAAGTATGCAAGTAAATGCTTTACTAAACTCTTTATAAACCCTCTGTACTACAATAATGTGAGTATTATATTGTATTATGAGTTTTTTCTCTGTGTGATCTGGTTGTTGGATCTCTCACCTCATTTTCAGAAATGAAGAGAACTCTTGGGTTATAACAAACAATCATTTTAGACAAAACCTTAGTAGAGTGGCTTAACATGGCTGCATGGACAATGCTAGAAAACGTGAAGCATTGAAGCAAATGTTATTTTCTGTTTTCAGACGCACTCACGGTCAGTCTGTTTCTCCCCACAGCACAACATGCCCTTCTGGCGGATATCCAGCCACTCTGACCTGCTTGCCCTCCATCAAGCACTGGAATTCGAGTACCTGTAACACTCGACACCTGTATCATAGGCCTTTTTTTGTACAACTATTTAAGAACAAGAGTACACTGCAATCTCTTTTTATGTTGTTGTTGTCTTTTTGATTATTTTTAAGAAAACTCTGGCTTTTAAGATATTTCTGCACTGTCTTAAGAAGACTAGGACAGACTAGGATGAGGGAAAATGGGATTTTAATGGTCAAACCAGGCTTGTAAAGAGCTTACTAAGGTCTTACGTCACACACACTGCATTTCATGTCTGAATGAGGGGAGTTCTTCGTCTTGAAACCACATATATCCTCACTCATCTACAGGAAGTACATTATCTCTGTCTATACGGTAGACTTCATCTCCACTTAAACGACTCGAGCGCTGTACTCTAATCAAGGATCATTTAGAATAGACACATAACTCATGTAAATTATTTTACAGTAACTAGATTAAACACTAAAGGACGCTGTGTGTTTTCACATGGTATCGTTTTGATTTTGTGTTTTTTGTAAGTTTTTGGCAAAAAAGTCTGTGTATAATTTGTTGTGCCTTATAAGATGTTTTTGTGTGTCAGTTTTTATTTTGAGAATGTATGTAGATAAACAAAAAATGTAAACATTTGAGATTGAGTTGTCTATTTTCTAAATGTCTTTAAAAAATCCAAAGATGTGTTTTTTTTGGGGGGGGGGGGGTTAAATTTGAGGAAACGTTCATTTGTACTTTGGTTGAAGTCATGACAGTTGGAAAGAACAGCTAAATAAAAGTCATGCATCAGGGGGGAAAAAACCTTTTGAAGCTGTAATAAAGCTGTAGTTTCATTCTGATTAGTTGCAAAGCCATTGGCAGACATAATACTAAGTTTTATTCAGGGAATGAAAAAAAAGTACATTTTAAACATCTTAGTGACAAAAATTTGTATCTTTTAAAGCCATCAAATTTGGAAAATAAGTACAGCTGTCGTAATGCAACAAGACTCTGGTCTTGCTTTCAGTTAACTTGATTTTAAAAAGATACACTTTAGTCCGGGTTCGCTTAGCGTTCAAATTATCATTTTTAACGCCGAACCTAAAGATATAAAACAAGAAAGGAGGATGAAGTCGCAACCTCATTGGCCTTNTTTAGAGTTCAAATTATCATTTTTAACGCCGAACCTAAAGATACAAAACAAGAAAGGAGGATGAAGTCGCAACCTCATTGGCCTT
>SCHK01245427.1:2778-10656 GCA_004124795.1 Poropuntius huangchuchieni
ATTTTTAACCCATGAGTCTGTAATTAGAAAAAAAATAAAAGACATTGTGTAAAAAGTATTCGAAGTGTTTGTTTGGTCTTTCTTTTGGGGCGTTCTGTAACTTCCATGCTAGGTTTCCATGGTTGTGGGTAAAGTTTAAAATAAAGAGTAAAACCTAAATGTACATGTAAAATCCTCAAGCGCAAACAGAAGAAGGTATTTCTATCCAAACTGGTCACTCATTCTAAACTCACCAAAGTGATTATCTTGATAAGTGATAATCTTACATTTGTAGCCTCTGAATAATTTAGCAATTTTTCTAGCAAGATGTCCTTGATAATGTACCTTCATTTTGAAATCACATTTGTAGGTTTTGTAATGTTATATAGTAGACCCTGTCCATTACAATAAACATTACACTTTGAACAAATCCTGTGCAACAAGTTCTGAGGTTTTAATTCAATACCCTTAAATGTAGTTATAACATATAAATAGAATTGTATTTTATTTTTTCTGGCTTGCCACAGGCCACCATGCTTCATCTGCAATTAATATTCAAGGAAGGTATATTGCTTTTCAAAAAGCAAAAATTATATGGTTGATTTGTATAGCAAACTTGTGATTTGAGTGGGACAAAAACCATTAAAAGAACACCACATACAAGTGACATCCATTGTAATGCATGCAGGCTCTGGATGGGATGAAACAATATTTTAACTCCTGATTGTGATCATTTATTTCAACATAATTATCAAGAATTTGGGCATTTTTGTTCACCAGATCAAAAACAATGATTGAATGGATCCAATTAAATGATTAAATATAAAATTAGTGTAACCGTATTAAGATCCTAAAGACCACCACTTACAAAAATGTTTCACCACTGAATAAAAATATGCATGCCATGCAGTCACCTCATTTTATTAGATGAAGGATATGCAAAACAAGGTAGTCGGATTAGCACTGAGATTAACCTTTTTACATAAGGCTCCACACCCTTGTTCATGAAAGAAAAAAATGAAAAGAATCATATTGTTGAAATTCATCTTAAAATCTTTCCTTGGCACCAGTGCTTTACTTTTGCTTCCTGAAAACTGAAAAGATAAAACATGTATTAATATACAGCACTGTACACATGTATTTTGTAAAGCACTCACATAACATGCAAAACAAATACTTACTTTTCTTTTTCCCTTTCTTGATAATTTTCTTCTTTTTCTTGGGTTTTGGATTATCAATATCCTATCAAAAAGAGAAAATTCACTCAGAAAAGATCAACTTAAAAAAAAACAATCACGATTAATAAATACACATGCATGTAAATATTTTCAAAATAGCTCACCTGTGCTTCTCCCCCTGTCAGAGCGCTGATGTCACTGAATCGTGTGATGTTACTCAGCTGTGATGTCATTCCCACCACTCCTCTCTTCCTGTGTCTCTGCTCACGTGTCATACTGAGACGCACCATCATGGACTCCTCATAGTTTTTCCTTTTATGAACATTTTTCCAAAATTGTAAGGGGAAAAAACATCTGAATCAACTGTACTGTATTTAATGTCTACAATATAATATTTCCATAAACTTTAATATCATGTACCTGTTGAGCTCTTCTCTGCTTTCCCGCTCGGTCTGGAAGTCTGTGCGGTCTCTGATCTCTTCAGGAGCATCACTGTATTGCTGTCGGAGCTCCTGGATCACAGAGCTGCGGAGTGCCACTTTCTTCTGTTTATCGCTCTGCTCCTTCTGCCGGTCTGCTTCTGTCATGTCTCCGTCTGTGTATGCACAAGGCAGGGTTTGGAATGAGTATTAACTATCAATACTATCGTACGTCTCTACATCTAAATCCTAAAGTTGGGTAACCAACGTGAAGTGCTACAAAATCAAAAGACTTACCATAATGCATTGGAGCAATTCGAGGAGGTACGTATTTCCTGCTGCCTGAGGGATCTTTTAGTTCCTTTGATTTTCCTCCTTCGTCGTCCTCATCTGAGTTCTCAGATTCACTCAGCTATGTGTGAAAGAAATGCAGCGATTTTTAGTTAAATTACATATATACTTGTAGACAGAGCTGGGTAGTAACTGATTACATGTAATCTGGATAACGTAATCCGATTCCAAAAATGATGTACTTGTAATTAGATTAAATTACATTTTAAAATACTTGTTATCTGACTACAGTTACTTTTTTTTATGGATTACATGATTATTTGTTATTTAGAAAATAGCAATAATTTTTCAATAATCTACTGATGAGCACATTCATTTTTATTTGAAATGTTATCACATATTGGTTATTTTACCATGTATTACTTTGGAAGGCATTTGTATTTCAAACATTAAATTACACAAAGTCATAAATTCACTAGCTTTTTTGTCATCTGATCCTCTTTCACCTAACATACTTTTATTTAAAAGTAATTTTAAAATAAATATTCTAATAATGAAGTATCACAGTCGCATATTCACAGTTCTCTGACATTGGACATGCAAATAAAATACTTCATATTTTTCAGTTTTATTTTTATATTGTTTTATTTTGATAAATATTAAAATTGGTTTCATTTAACATTTTTATGATTTAATTTACTTAGCTTTTCATTAAACTCACAAACTCCCTGCAGTTCCTTCACAAACCCAGTTTGGGAAACCTTGATGCAATATAACATTTAATGCACTTCATGTTGTTGATACAACAAATGTAATATATAGAATAATAAATGTAATATATCTTACTCTTTGTATTTTTATATCAATATTGTACAAGATTATCCTATTTAAATCCAATAGGTCAAACGTAATCTAAAAGTAGTCTGATTATATTACCTAAAATGTGTAAAGTAATGGATTACGATACTAAGTGCAATTTTTTCATGTAATTTGAAATCAGTAATGGGTTACAATTTCTAAGTAATCTACCTAGCTCTGCTTATAGAATAAAAAAGTACTATTATTAAAAATATGCACATTTTAATTAAAAGAAACATTACCTTGCTGACCAGATTCTGAGGGTTAGGCCGAAAGTGTAGAGGGTCATTCTCAGCTGAAAGAAACACAGTCAATCAAGTCAGCAAACTTGTGGATGAGTGTTCTTAATATGTGAAATCAATGACAAAAAGTATAAGAACGAAAGATTTACCAAGGCTTCCTGTTACTGCGGTCCGCACTAATTTGTCAATCTGATATTTCAGCTTTTGATCTAGGGGACGCATCTTCTCTAAAACCTATACAACAGAAACAGAGAGAGGAAAATTCTCCTTAAACATGGGCACTGCATTTAAAGTAGTCTGCTGTGACAAGTATACACTGATTTATAACTCATGTGACCTGATCCATACATTTAATTGCATTTACATTATGTATGGAAGTCAGAAATAACTAAGACAGGATTCATTTCTAAAATACTGTAGCTAATATACAGTTAATTTTCTTAAACATGAATTATACTATATTATGGTAGCAATATATTTTGCCAGTATTGTATTTGTTTATTTAGAGAATTTGACAAAAATAGATGACATACTGTTTTGTTTTAACAAAGAGAATAAATTAAGAGAATAATGCCCTGAAAATACATTTCAAAATGAATTTCTGAGTTTTATGTGCTTTATGAGGTTTGTTTCGTACCGTCCTTATGGTGACCAGCCTGTGGATGGCGGTGTTGTCCTTCAGACTTTCTCCTTCTGTCTTTAAACTGATCAAATGAGTGATGTCTTGAAGGTAAAACAGTAACAAATGATATCTCAAGTCCAGAAAAGACAACCCCTATAGCGAAAAAGATATTTAGATTATTAACATTTTTAGAAGACTGTGACTTTATTTAAGCATGTTGTGTAATCAATATCATAAAAATAGCTCTACCTTAGAAGTCTGATAAGCTTTCTCTCTGACTTTCTTTATCAGGTCCCGGACATGACTTGTTACTGAAGCAACCTGAAAATAAGACAGCGTCAATCACCATCACATCTTCTCATATCTTTGTGTATTAACCAGTTGTGATGCTGAACTCAAAACAAGACCGTATGAAATCATCAAAAGCAAAACATTCAGGTTCTGTAACATTACAGACCTGTTCTGTGAGACTGTTGAGTAGACGCACAGCAGTGGGAAGATCACTGTCTATAAGATCCTGCAAAATACAACTGCATTATTTAAGTGTTTCGCTGAAAATATCATAAAGGCTATCAGGTTAGCCAATGGACAGTTTTACCCTATTTTGTCATTTATCCGCGACATAACAGACAATTCAAAGAAATGAAACATGATAATAACACTATAATCTACCAGTTACATCATAACACATCTATGTTTAGATTCAATAAAGGACAAACTTATTTAGTTAAAGAACAACTCACGTTTCCAACGAAGGTGGCCGCCATCTTGGATTAACCAAGTTATACGGATGCCGCGTGAGGACAAAACTCACAGCACGCAATTCAAAAATCGTCGTAAAACAAAAGCCAACATGATTGACAGGAGTATTTCGAGTTCAGATGTGCTTGAGTTATTATATAGACTAATTATTATATAGTGTATTACATACATGAAGATAAAACGATCGAAAACGCCGATATTTGAGCAATTAAAAGTAAATTCAAAACATGCATCAAGTAAGTACGACATACATCACAATGTAGCTACTAACAATTTTAAACATGAAGAATATTTTGTTCACCATTCCTGTTAGAATTCATAATCCAGCATACGGTTGGATTGGGCTGGTGTTGGCTGGGTTTAGAGGGGTTTGGGAGCATTTTTCATCTGATAACAAACCAAACAAACTTCAAATATAAATACAACAGTATCAAATTGCAGATATCAATTTGTGTTTTGTTAATTCACAATTCTACAATAGAATTTGTGATTTTCGACTTTCCTGAGCTTTCTGCAGTTTTTCCTTTTACCAGAAGATGGCGGATGACTCCATCATTACATCCATAGATATGCATACCTATGATTACATCACTCAGCATCTGTGCGTCCGCGCGGGAAGAGAGAAGCACAGCAGTGATGAATGTGAGTCAGTGCAGTCTGTGCATTACATATTTTTATGATTTTTACATTATGAACATTTCTGATCACTTGAAAAATTAAACTTCAAATGCATGCTTAATTTAAGTTATAACATAATCACATATAGCCTAAGCCTTGTACTTACTGGTGGAGATAATTATTTAGTTTGGAATAACTCAATAATATATGTTGAAGATAAAGGTGAATTAGTTGTTTGTGATCTCAGATAATAACGTTTGAAACAAAGGTACTCTCAGTAGAAGAGTAGCTATACCTTTAGAGTACCTTAGAAGTTGGCCTGGGCTCATCTACAGAGTTTTTATTCTATTAGACCTACATACAGTAAAATTACATTATAGTAGATTTTCGCTATTTTCACTATTTTACTATGCCTGTAAATGTTGTACACCCTCAAACGTGTAATTATTGAATCGATTTGTAGCCAAACACTTCTTACGTGTACTGTATTTTTGCAGAACTGAGAGATGACTGTTTAGGGGAAGCAGAGAAAGTCTTTTGTCGTACAATTTGGCTGAGGATGCTGAATTTTTTATTTATTTTCTACTGTACAGTAATTTACATTATAGCCTACTGAACTGTGTGTTAATATTCTTTGCCATTTGAGCTTTTCTTTTCTAGTGCTTTTCTTCTACTGCAAGATCTTTTTACAGTAGTGTAATGGAAGTATTTTTTCTTAAAAGCTTATTGATGAATTTCACTGTATCTGCACCCCTCTTTTTATGTTGTGTACTGTAATTTGCCTAATGATTCCAAAAAGGAAGTTTACAGTGCTTTAATGGTAAAAAAAAACAACAACAACAAAAACTGGAAATGCTTAATTCTATACAGTGTTTGTGATGGTAATAACTAAATTTACACAGAATCTTTTTATAAGCAATTAAGATTATATGAATTAAATGTATTTGTATTAGGTAAAAGTGGACAGTACATTTTTTTTCTGAATTTTAAATCGCTGCCTATAGTTCTTCCAAAGGATCCATTTAAATGTCTAGCTTGATAATAAGCCCAAAAAAGAGGTATTATGTCAAATATGAATAAAACACAATAAAACAGATATGTTTGAAGCTAATGCATTCCGATGTATTAAAACTAAAATGATTATCTCTTAAAACACACCCTAATAGAATGTTGAGTGTAAGTGTGTGCTTGAAAGAATTGCATCCATAATAAGAGAAAGATAGAGGCACAAATACATTCAAAAAGGTGTTGATAATGATATGAGATGAGAAACAGGCTGAAAGAGGTGCAAAGTGGGAACAGATAGAGACAGATGTGTGTCAGTGTGAGGAAAGCAGTGTGTCCTTGAGCAGCCGCTGCTGTACCTAAGGGCCGACGCTCTTCCTGTTAACCCTCCTGACATGATGGACCTTACAGGAATCACTAATGAATCTGTGTCTGGGCTTCTGTAACTATTAAAGGAAATCATATGTGTTTCTGACAGAGCCTTTCCCGAACATACACTCTCTTTCTCTCTTTCTTGTTATGGCCACAGAGGATATGTCTATGTTTGTGGCTGTAGAACGCTTGTAACATGTAATTATTATCAGTCTCTTAAAGAGCTGCCATGTTTGTTCCCATTCTTATGGATTAGAGGGAAAAAAGCAATAAAAAGTTCACCCATTCTCCCTCTCTCATCAGTAAATGGCTTTAAGTCATTCTGAGGCTTTTCCTGCTCTCTGATTGGATGTTCTTTATAGTGCAGTTCAAGGAAGGCTCCCACTTAAATTACTCTTGGCTGGTAATATCATTAGCTGGATGAAACTCTTAGAGATGTGGTCTAATTAGTCTAACTCTAAATAAAATAACATCACACCTTCAGCTCCCCTCGACACACTAACACCGAGTACAAAGATAAGCAGGGAGCATAACAGTTGAAAGTGAGTGAAATACAGACCTCATTGAAAACCTATAGGCCCCTTACCAAGCGCAGCAATCCAAGCAGATTGGCCTCATGGTCATGCAAAAAACCCAGGCCACATTACAAAGAATCCAGTGGTAACACAGTGTGAGCTGCTGCTCAATGACAATGGAGCACCGCGCACCCCCACACCGACTATCAGGGGAGTTTTAACAGTTATGCGTCCTGCCACATAAAGGATTACCAGGGCTGTTTCTGCTACTCAGATAACATACAACTGCTTTCGACAAAGACACCATGCAGGCAAAGCAAAATCCTGCGGAGATGTGGGAATTGAGCTCTCTCTTTTCGACAAGAGGCTTTTGATTTAAGGCCTGAAATTCATGCATAATTCTGGCTTTTTAACCACTTTCCCATATAAATGATAAAGAACGGAGAGTTAATATTTGTTTGTTATGTTGTCCCTTTTCAAGCTTTTAAATAACTAAACAAGTATATAATATATAACAAGTATATATTTTATAACTAAACAAGTTATAAACTAAACAAATCACTTCATTTTTCTTTTTTCCCCCACACATTTTACAGTTTTTATTTATTTATCTCTATATTTATTATTTTTTATTTTATTTTATTTATATATTAATTTATTTCTTCATGTTTATTTATGTATTAATATTATTAATTATTATATATTAATTTTTAAGTGTCTAAGTCTCACTTTAAATTTATTAAAGTTCCTTAATTTTCACTTCACAGGCAGATAGATAGACAGATAGATAGATAGATAGATAGATAGATAGGTAGATAGATAGATAGATAGATAGATAGCTAGATAGATCGATAGATAGATAGATAAATGGATGGATGGATGGATGGATGGGTAAATAAATAAATAATTGAGTATATGAGTGGATGAGTGAGTGAGTGAGTGA
Organism: Poropuntius huangchuchieni; assembly: GCA_004124795.1. Classification (NCBI taxonomy): domain Eukaryota; kingdom Metazoa; phylum Chordata; class Actinopteri; order Cypriniformes; family Cyprinidae; genus Poropuntius; species Poropuntius huangchuchieni. Next base: position 10,583 of record SCHK01245427.1, read on the forward strand.
GTGAATGAATGAATGAATAAATGGATGGATGGTTGGATGGATGGGTAAATAAATAAATAATTGAGTATATGAAT
>SCHK01245487.1:0-10429 GCA_004124795.1 Poropuntius huangchuchieni
AATGTCCTTACTATCTTTCTGGGCCTTGAACGTGGTAGTTCTTTTGCTGTCTATGCAGGGTCAGAAAACTCTCTGATTTCATCAAATATATCTTAATTTGTGTTCCGAAGATGAACGAAAGTCTTACTGGTTTGGAATGAGGGTAAGTAATTCATAACAGAATTTTCATTTTGGGTGAACTTAATAATTATCTAGCAATATTGAGGTTGTAGTAATGAAAGTTTGGACTCACAGAACCCTCATCCGGGCCAGACCCCAGAACGCCCCATCCGTCAGCTTGCTGATGTTGTTTCTCTGAAGCTTGAGAACTTCTAACCTGCTCAAACCTTGGAAGGTGAGTCCCTCAATTAACCGTAACTTGTTCCTGCTCAGCTCCCTACAAAACACACAATTAAAATGTGAATTAAAAGCATTACCAAAAAGGTTAAAGTATTTGAAGAAATTATGCATGATATTGTGAAGACATACAAATACAAATAATGGCTTTATTTGCATCTATGATAAAAAAAACTTTTAACATTCATAGAACCTGATGGGACATGGTTCTTCAGATTATTAAAATGTCTTTCACTATGTGTACTAAAAGATTCTTTGGGGAACTCAAAATGGTCTTTATATGACATTGCTGCAAAACCTTTTTTAAAAGAGTGTTGCGTTGCTGACCATCAGCTCAAATAAAGCAGCTCTGATTCCTCTTTGATGTCATAACTAACTAACCTATCCTTCTCGTTCACCAACATAGCTGTGGTTTTGTGGTTGCTGAAATGCACTCCAGGTGCGTGTGCACGTGTGAGAGAGGTTTAATATTAGCTTATGTTGCCTCATGCATACAGAGATTCAGTATCACTCTGTCCACCTGAAGAACAAAGCACATTTTTGATGGAAGTCTGATATGAGCAGAAAACAAAGAGCTTAGCTACAGATGGTTACGCTCGGGGCACAGATAGATCCATAGATCTGCAACGGAGAGAAAGAATTGTCCTGCTCTGATGTTTACCAATGGTTCTCTGATCCTGAACGCTGATACCTTTCAAATAACATGTGGAAGCCAGTGTCGGAGAAAGTACTTTAAACTGTAGTTTCCAAAGCTGCTGAATAATAAAATACAGTTTAAACTACTCAGCTACTCTTAAGTTAAATATAGGTTATCTACCCTTTAAAAAACATTTTTGTGTAACAGCTGGACGAAATGCAGTGGAAAGGAACAAAACTTAGATTCTTGACTTTACTTTTTTACTTAAAAACAACACGCAATGGTGCATGACCCTCAAAAAAAAAGTTGTGTTACAACTAACAGTGAATATCTGACAAAAGGATTTTAATATGTTGCCACATTAATTGAAGCACCTCTGCTAATAACTAAAACCAAAAAAAAAATTGATGCACACTACCAAAAAGTTTGGGGTCAGTATGATTTGTTTTTCAGTAATATTGTGAAATATTATTATACTTTAAAATCACTATTTTAATGTTTATTTATATTAAATAATTCTTAATTTATAAATGACATATAATTCATATTATATATACAATTTATCATTTCAAATGATTATATATCATTTAAAATGATTACATTATTTTAGCATATTTTAAAATGTAATTTATTCCTGTGAAGGCAAAGCTGAATTTTTAATCTTTAGGGTCACATGGTGATACTGAGAAGATTTTTTTAACTTCTATGAAACAGAACCATAAATTAAATTTTTTTGTTTTGTTTGTTTGTTTGTTTAACTAAAATGTCTTTACTTCTGCTTACTGCAATCCTTGCTGAATAAACATAAAATAGTTTTAAAAAAAAAGAAAAAGAAATGCATGATCCCAAACTTTTGTATGGCAGTGTATATACAGAGAGTGTCGTGCACTCACAGTTGTGTGAGATTGGGCAGCTCCAGGCCTTTAACAGGAAGCTGGGTCAGTCGGTTCCGGCTCAGTCTGAGGATCTGCAGACTCCCGGCGAGGTTCTTAAACGCCCCGAACTCCAGATGAACAATCTTATTACTGCTCAGATGCCTACAGAAATGAAATATCACGCTTCAGATTTTGAAAGAGCACAGTGTTACATGAAAACACAGATGTTCACAGTTCTATCTATTTAAAAGTGAGAGAACGAGTGGGTTTCTTACATGTCCTTGATTTGCAACCCCGGAGGGAAGCAGTGCTCTCTCAGCTCCGTGATGTCATTATTACTCAGATCTAGAGTCTCCAGAGCAGTCAAGTTCTGCAGCAGGCTCCCCTCCAGTCTGCGGATTTTATTATGGTGCCTAGAAGAAGAAAAAAAGCACATCTATTATAACTAACTCTATACACAGCTGTACAAACCTTCAAGGAGTTCTTAATACGTTTTCACGTGACTCTCTAGACAGATTACAGACTAATCTATTGTTTAATGTCTACACGGATCAAGCAAACAAAGTGAACATCTTGACAAAGACTAAGACCGTATGTCTAATTTCATGGGTTACAATTCTTAAGTCACGTTATCGCAGTGTTTTTCAGTTTATTAGCGCATAGGCAACTATGCGAAACCATATGTTGACCCACATATCTGCGCTGATAGGCGGCTGGCTGCTCTAACCACATGAGGCTCTTTCGGGGAGAATGTGTCAATAGGGCTTTGAAGCCCAATGGAGGCTTGTTTCCACACACGCCTTCAGAAGTGCCAAGTGACTGTGGCTTGATACGGTAACTTGATTTGTCAACACACACATGCAGACGCACAAACAGATACAAGCCTGGAATCCCAAACAAAAACCCAGCTATGGTGACAAATATCAGTCAGATGAAAGATTCATCTAAACCTGTGTATGTCTGTTTCTGTACGTATAGCTTTGGATAATCAACAACGGACTAAATATATTGTGACTTCTGGGAATACTTTCATCCTATTCCTGTTTACAGTGAAAAGACAGCTATGTGCCACTTCATTTCAAAAAAAGTTTCACACACAAGAACAGTTTTCATCTAGTTCTTAGTGCAAAATTTGTCGTTTAGTAACACAAAAGTGGATTGTACACGGACTGACACTTTTGTTTTGTTGTGTCACAGTTTAGTCACCCAACCTTTTTCAAAGAATGAAGTACAATGAATGTAATTTCCACACAGGACTTGGTTTGAGAATGAACAATTAATGTTGTTTGCAAATCTTGTTTTCTTGTAGTTCTTAACTAAGTAAAGACAAATCAAATTACAGTTTTCTCTCATGGGAGCTTTGGATTTCGGTCCTTTCCCCTTTTTCCTGTGCTTCTATTTCTCTTCAGAGTTGAGGCATGAGAAAGCAGCTGACTTAAGAATCACACTTGTTTTTGCCGGCCACAGAAGGAATGGCGAGGTCAAGGCTCTCCACATCTGGAATTTGTTTTGGGGTAGTTTCAGAGTAAGCCATCCCCGCGCTGGAGAATGGGACAGTACTAAAGAAACAAATCCGAAAATCTCCCTCTAATAAACTTGCTATTAAATAAGACATAGCGAGCATAAGGAAATAACGCTGCATTAGATTCATGTACAAGCTTTGGGGTAAACACCGTGGGATTTGAATATGGTTCATTCAATACAACGTTATATAGCAATGTACCCTGGTATTACTATTTGGTAATACCTACTATTTGGTAGACTGGACTTCCAATTCCAATATTCACCATAAAAGGTATTCGTAGAGAGTTCCTAAAAAAGCAATCTTCAGAAACATCCTCCATTGAGGCCGGCTAGTCATGCCTAACAGTCCAGCACCTGCACTATGATCAATGTTATCGAAACCCTACAAAGCCCAGGCAGACAGGCCCATACAGCAAAGACGAGTCCGTGCTGGAACAACAAAGCCCCCTTATTCGGATTCCCGATTCTGCGTAAATCTCACAGTAAACACATGGTCCGCAGAGACCGAGAGGGGATTTCTGGTCTGGTTGTCTGCTGGCAGGTGTTCTGTGGGAGCCTGAGAGACCAGCGAGGCCTTTCCCAGTGAAGATGGGACCCAGCCGACACGCAGATGCTCCCTGGGTTGACCGTTTAACTGGAATTCTGGGTGGGAATTGTGAGAAGAGGGGAAAAAGAACGTGGAATGGAAGGACAGAAGAAAGAGCGAGGGAGAACGACGGAAGGAAAGAGAAAAGGAGGGAGTACCCCCACTGTCCCACCTGAATAAACAGACAGAGGGTATGGATAAGGACGATTGCTGTGCTCACCACCCTACAGGATGTTCCTGTGACTAACAGAGCACTGAGACTCCACTGAGTAGCAGGTCAGCAGCTGGTGACCTTCACCAGGCAAAAAAAACATGCTGACGTTAACAAGAGAAACGGCCCACACTCATGCATTGGCCATCCCAGGCCTGAGTCCACAAAATGTTTTAAAGTGGTACTGCTTGGGATCTGGATCAGATCTAGGATCTGGCTTACTCCATCTGGGTTACAGCAGATCCTAAAACAGACCCAATGCCAAAATGATACTTTACAAATAGTTTACAAAGACTTAGCTTGCGGTTTAGTTGTTTTTCTTACACTTGTTTGGGATAAACTGAGATGCTATAGCTGGGTTCCAGACTGGTGTCGGAATCAGTTGTTGTTGTGGTGAGAAAGCGTGGGAGCTGAATATCTTAGCTGTTTAATCCAACCAAAGCTGCACCGCACTGAGGATTAGCAGTTTAGCTTCTTTAGGCAGCACTGATTGGCTTATCTGCTTGATGAACTCCAAAGTAAGGAGATGAAATGGTGGAGGTGGTTTGAGAAGGCTGTTCAGAGCTCTCAAAGATTGAATCAGGTAGTGATAGTATGGCTTAGGATGATCCAACCCACTAGTCTAGTATTTTGTTTTTTTTTATGTTTCACAAAAGAATTCAAATCATAGAAGTTTGGAACAACATGAGGGTGAGAAAATGATGGTGGAATTTTCATTTTTCGGTGAACCATCCCTAATATTTTTTAATCTGAGAGTATAAATCCATACCCATACTAGTTCCACAGCTAAAAGGAACAAATTCACTGTCTTCATGTTGTCTTGCACAACCGTATTAGCCAAGGAAGCCAAACGATTGGTTACTGGTGGTTCCATAAAGCAGCAACAGGGCCCTGTGATTTCCACGATGCAGAAAGTGTGGACGGAATCATGTAATCTAGTCATAAAAATGGAATGTACTGTATAACGCGGAATGTTACAGAATTTGGCAAATTTTGGATGAATAAGTAGGCCAGGTACACTAAAATCAAAATGTGTTATGGACTTGTGCTAGTAAGCTGCAAAAATAATATTTATATAAGAATCTTCCATGTCTCTGTATGAATTAATTATTTACCAGAATTTATTTAACAGAAATTAATACACAACTATAATAACATTATAGTATTCATAATATTTGTTTTTTAAATAAAATCAATTAATTAGAGATGCTTTTGAGTAATTTAATGGAACCATTAAAAATGGAATAATTAAAAAAAAAAACTGAATTTGAGAAAAAAAAAAAAACCTTTCATAGGGCCTTAATTTAATTTGTGTTAAACTTTTTATAAACTTTTCAACTTTTAAATTGTGTAAGTTTCATAATTTCAATTAATTAGACATGTTTTTGATTAATAATTTTTTATTAAACCATTAAAAAAAACAAGACTACCAAAAAAAAAAAAATAGAAAAAAAAAAAAAAAAACATTTCATAGGGCCCTAAACAGTCCTTTAAGTTATTATTACTTCATATTTCATTTCAGAATATTACTCTTGGCGACATAAATTAACCATCATTGGTAATATATCAGTGATTTGAATGGTTTTTATTCGGCTAATACATTTTCATAAAAAGATAAATAAATATTTAACTACTTATATTCAGTTTTCTTTCTTTTTTGTTTTGTTTTAACATTCAATCTAATAAGCATCAATGGATATTTTAGTAAAACAGTGGTTTCTTTAAAAATAAAAATGGCCATACTGAAAAACTGTCAAAAATATGAAAACATTGACAAATATATGTTTATATTATGTCTTAATCAAATTGTTTAACGTAAATAAATGTGGTGTGGTCTGCAAATAAACCCCCCCCCCCAGCCCAACCATACAACTCAAACAACTAGCCAGCATAACATTTGTCAAACACTCCCCAACAGCTGACAATCATAACGCACTAGAACTATATTTCAGTGTGTATTTGTTTTATATGGCTTGCACTGCCACAGCAATAAAGAGCGAGACCGTATGCCGCACACCACACTGTGACAATATGACTGTCAACAGTCAAAGGAAATTATTAAAATCAGTAGAATGGCGGCTGTTTAAACACTTCACCAGAGAGAGAGGGAAAGAGAGAGCTACTGTTTAAATGTCGTGCTCAGTTCAGATGAAACGGGGCATTGAGGAGTTCGGTGTTGGTGACAGACGCGGCAGTATTTTAGTGCTGGCTCTGTGGCCCTATCACAGGGAGCTGCTGTCCGACAGCATTCCAGCTGGTGAACTCAGAGGGGAGGAATTCTGTGAGCGAAGCGGCGTTCCGAACAAGAGCCACTAGCAGGAGCGGGGTCAGGTGTTCCTCACAGGTGGAAACTGAGACCTCTCGTTTTTTCCTGTTCCTAACTCTTCAACCCTTCCGCCTGTATCGGTAACCACCCATCTCGCCCCCTTCCGACTGACCCCTCCCCCATTATCTCTGTCTTTTTTTTTTTAATACAGTAAACCACTTGATTGACAGCTACAGCTGGGCGTTCTACTGCATTCAGCTGTGCGGCTCAAAAAAGATGAGCCCTTCCCGATATGCGGCGGCTCTCCATAGCGACAGGCCTCGAACCAAGGCCAAAAAAAGAAGCACTCTTCCATTTGGACCTAAACTCCCTGATCATCACCCCTCATTCCAACCTTTCCCGATACCCTCCAAGCACAGCTCGGCATGGTGCTATCAAATGTTCGAATACTGTGAAGTGAACTAAACAGTCATCAGGGTTTTCATCATTTCTGGGAGACGGTGATTAACTGTAAATCAATGAGGTCACACCATGACAGCACAACTGCCCGCTATAAAGACACAGATCGCTTTACCGCTCAATTGAACGACACATTTGGTAGTGGAGAGATATATTACAGATGGGAACATGATCCATGCAGAAGACAGATTACTGCTGGGCTATCAGTCGGTGTGAAGGAGATACGGGCAAACTGGTGCTCTGAAACTGGGATCTACAGATTGAACATGAACAAGAAGTCTACAGTCAAGCATTATTTAAAGTAATAGTAATGTAAAGGAGAAGCTGTACTTTTTTGATACTTTGACGTAAAAATACCACTGCTTCTAAATTCCTCATTTTGAAATTCTGTTCTGTGACATACTTCTCCTTTAATATTACAGTACAAACCTGCCATTCAGTAGTGATGTTTGCAGCTTGAGCAAATCTAGCCATCTTACTAAAATACCGTGAAAACTCACAAACCATAACTGTGTACCTGGATGCCAAGGAAGGAATGGGCTAAACCGCCAACAAACAAACACATACACGTGATCACTCCAAATAAGGCATTAATTCTCCAGGGTAAGGTTAGTAAAGGCAGTCCCACCAGTCTTATTTTCACAGCCAGCAACACTAAACACCGTCTACCAGAAGTGGGAATTTTTAGGCGTGCACAGTTTTGCTATCTGACTTAATAACCACGAAAAATTAAACAAGTAACAAATGGGAAGGCCCTAGCTGACGTGCAAATACTGAAACGTTCCCTGAAGAAAAAATGACTGCCCACACCATGCAAACAGTAATTTGTGTCAAGTACAGAAAGTGCCGCCTCAGCACAGAACACACAATGACGTTTCACTTACAAGTAGAGTGTAACGACTGTTGCTGCTGCGTTTCCAAATGAAGGGATGGATGTCAGCTCATTGTGGTCAAGCCTCCTGTCAAGCAAAAAACAGACAAAATCCAGGTTACAAATAGCTTAATATAATTTATAACAATTCTAATAACATTTCTTATCATTTCTTATTATACAATAAATATTATTCCTGTTAGAAAGATATTGCACAGATGACATATTTGTATTTTGCAGTAAATATAATATATAATAACACATTTAATATATATCTGAATGCGTAATTATTGTTTGAAATATATATTTAGCACATTTAACACATTTAATAGATAGATAGATAGATAGATAGATAGATAGATATTTTATGGTAAGGGTCTTACTGACAATGACCATCAAAACATCAAGAGTGAGAGAAAGAGAGAGAGAAAGGGAAAGTAGTCCCGTCTGGCTAAGGGCCAGACACAGTCCCTCGATGTATTAAATATTTACAGCGCAGGTTAGTGGCTGGTGTCGGGTGATGATGGAAGGCGCTTATAATAGCAAACCTCTTTATTCCCAATCTCCGCCACTTTCAGGACAATAGCCACTAGCAAAAGTGCTTAAATATCCAATAGCACTGACAGCACGCTTTAAAATGATTTATGACCGATTGTGGCTAATGGCTGTAATTAATGTTATTACACCATTTAATGTACTTCATTCAATTGCCTCTCTCTATGGGGCTTTAACTGTGGGAAGGTTTTCTAGCCAAGTATAGAAGTGGTTTTACACGTAACATTAACCAGCACTTCTACTCTGGAACAAACAGGTTTTTTTACGCTGGTCTTCTTATGCTGGATTTGAACTGAATGAAGCTGAATTAAGATCAATATCAAGACACCATTGTCCTGAAAACAAACGCTGGCCTTGTGAAGGCCAACAACACCCTAGAACATTCCGTTACAGCCCTGACAAAGTTGCTAGCATGCTAATTGACTTTATTAATCAGGGACAGATTTACAGCTCACGCTGGACAGATCTACAGGAGGTTTGGACTGGGGACACGGGGCTGTTCTACTCACACTTCTCTCAGGTTGGGCAGATTGGAGAGGATGTCCATATCGACTGCCGCCAGCTTGTTGTGGCTCAGATTTCTGAGTGAACAGAGAAAGGGAGAGGGAAGAGAGAGAGAGAAATGTATTAAAACACTTTATTCAGGCACTCATAACAGTCGACAAACTCTACTCCTTCAGTAAAAAGCGGTGACGTGAAAATGATCGCATTTCTCTCATGAGCAGACCCATTCAAGCACCCTAAATCTCTCGCCTCACTATATCTACAGCGCCAGCAGCAGCTTTCAACAACACACTGGACAATCTATCAGTCCGGTTCATCAGTGAAACGTGTCGTATCGACACTTATGGCCCATAAATCAGGACCATCAACAGCCTCCTTTAGCAGGACGTCATCTTCATTTCAGCGCGGTTCAGGCGAGCTTCAGGCTGGGCTTGGCAGAGCGCTGGCCTCCTGCTCTCCCTGCTGAAATGTCAGAGATTGATGGCGCTGTGATCTATAGAGCTCCTGTCAGCTCTGTGGTTTCTTCCTTCGCTCCTCAGCTACTGCATGCTCAGATTTTCCTTTTGGATGGGCCGCACCATTCATTCTGCATTGTTTATAGCAAGAGTAATTGGTTTAAAAAGGAATTTAATGACTGATTTGATATTTTACAGGAGCACTTGGCAGTAATTTGTTTGAAATTTTGTATTATTTTTAGATATGAATGAGATAAGGAAAATGATACCAGGTTGGTTGGATTTGAACTGTTTTTTTTCCCCAAAATAAACACCAAGACTCAAGTCTGGAGCACATACTGAAGCTTATCAACCTTTTTAAACATTCACATATACACTACCGTTTAAATGTTTGGGGTCAGTAAGATCATATAATGTTTTTTTTTTTACTTCCTTATACTCACCAATAGTGTTGGGACGGTTACTTTGGAAATACAGTAGGTTACAGATTACAAGTTGCCCTATTTCATTTACTTCATGATAGTAATGTAACAAATTACATTTGATTACTTTTCTAAAGAATGTTTTTAACAATTAATCATTTTCAAACATTTAAACCCGGCAGGGTTAACCTTACAATAGCACTCGACACTGATTACTGTCAGACTTTCAAAATCCTTCATCACTTCAATTATAATTTAATTTTAAAGCACAGCCACCACAAAGTCAACCTTCAGCACCTTTTTTACTTTTAAATGTATTTTAGACTAAATATATTTCAATTTGGGAAAGAAATCAATTAAATCTGTATATAGTGTGTATGTGAAAATATTCAAATGTGACCCTTTTGTAACGGTTAACATTTTCATAAGTAACCGTAGTTCAATTACACTTTTTTTCCCTCAGTAACTGTAACGAATTACAATTACATTTCTTTTGTAATTAAATTACATAACTCCGTTACATGTGATTAGTTATTTCTCCAACACCACTTACCAAGGCTGTATTCATTTCATCAACAGAACAACAAAAATGTAAAATATTATTACAAATTAAAATAACTACTTTCTATTTTAATATATTTTAAAATGTAATTTATTCCTGTGATGCAAGGCTGAATTTTTATCATCACTCCAGTCTTCGGTGTCACATGATCCTTCAGAAATCATTA
>SCHK01245487.1:10592-26662 GCA_004124795.1 Poropuntius huangchuchieni
AGTAAAAACCATGATACATTCTTACCTCAGGATTTTTTTTAATGAGAAAGTTCAAAAGAACAGCCTTTTTTTAAAACGGCCTTTATTTAAAACGGATGTATTTTTCAGATATATTATTCCTTTTTTTTTTTTTTTTTTTTTTTACTATTTTATTAAGGAATATGCTAGGTTAAATGTATATATTTAAATATTCAGGGCTAAATGTTTCAGCAAATAAATAATTGTTTGTATATATTTTAGTTTTTTGAACAATCCAGGTTAAACAGTTCTTCCACTGTAAGTCTACGGGGCAACGATCACAGTGTAATAGGAAGTGTCCCCTGTAAAATCGGTTTAGAAAGCTGCTTGTTCCTGCAAACACCAGGTATTGACTTTCGGATTATCTTCAACTCCCTGACTAACAGATTCAATGGCACACCCATCAAGTTCCACTTAGCAGTGTTAAACGTTTTAATCAGCAGCTCATCTGCGCTGTAAAGAAACAACTGGATGGCTGTTCTTCCGTCTGCTGAGTCGATTTTGACAGGTTTGTGGAGCTACAGCTGGTTGTAAAGAATCAGAATTACCTAACACACTATATAATGTGTCTGCTTCTCACCCTGAGGTGTCAACTACAGACTGTGAAGCCATACGTATGCAAACTTGAGAAAGAACAGACATGGACTATATTTACAATGGCTGTAAACCTTCTCAAACTGGGATTGTATACTGAAAAAGGCATAAACAAAAGAAAAAAAAGTTTACTAATCTCACTCTTAGTAGCTCAATTTGTCCCAAGTCAAGCGGTAAAGTTTTATAAACTAAAACGCAATTTAGTACTTTATTTGGTTACCCTGAACAGGCAAAACAGTCTCAATGCTTCTGTGGCTCGACGGAGATAATAACACAGGGTGAGCTATCCTCAAGGCAATTGTCTGACAGAGGTGAACACAGCAAAATTGCAGTCCTGTACCATGAGGCAATTACCTAATTATACCAAAGCAAAGTAAAAAATTGCAGGCTTTGAAAGGCTCGCCAGGGGGCACGAATACTGCCGAGAAAATCATGTAAGTCATGTAGAATGCTAGTCGCTAATCTGCTTTAGCTGTTTCCAACCTGCAAATTGTTGAGAGTGAGAGTAATGAAACCGACAATCTCGTCTTTCACACACCCATTACTGACTAATGCTCATATTGGTTTCTACTACAGAATTTTAAGGGCTGAAGAGGAGGCCAAATACCAGGTTAAGCCATTTCACAATTATATGGACTAAGATGTAATTGCGAACAGCTCTGTCAGTCATTAGTGGGTGGAGCTAATAAAGTGGCGGGAAGTGTTAGAGTCATTTAAATGTTTTAATGTTATACAGCCAATCAGACAAAACGTGCAGACTAGATCACCTTGGTCTTTATGGGGACCTCATGATGCTCGGAGAACTGACCTATGCCTTACCAGCCAAAAAGGAAATGAGAGTGTTTATATAATCACTGTGTTTAATTCTCAGTGGCACCACTTTGTTTAAGCCGCTTTATCTTATCAGATAACACTAACTTTAACACCTTCAGGCTGACCTTTGGGGCATAAATCACATGGTCGTTGTAACCGTACGGCAGCCTTAACTAACGCTCTGGTTTTCCAGTGAGGCTGATTTAAAAGTCTTTAAGAAGCTAACTTTAAGAGCTTTGTGGCTTTTAGTCTATGTCTGGTAACTTTGAGGCACAAAAGTTTAGGGTCAACACACAAAAACACACTATATAATCATTTGGGGTCAGTGAGATTTTTTTTCATGTAAAAACAAAAATTAACTTGTACTCCAGTCTTCAGTGTCACATGATGTTGAAAACAGTTGGTAATATTTTTGCATGAATCACTCTTTTTTTTTCAGGATTCTTTGATGAATATTAAGTTTAAGTTCAAGAATATCAGCCTACTGATATTACCCACCTCATCTTCCTGTTTGACAGAAATATGTCAAAATAACCTAAACGTTAAAAATTGTATCATGGGGTATTCAATGATTTCACTTACTAGGTTTGAATGTTTCAGCATATTGCAAAAAAAACAATTGCTTCCTAAAACAATTGGGCAGAAAAATACTTAAATTCATATATTCTGTAAGCTGCATGCATTCAGCTATAAAATTATACAGAAATGTCTTTACATTTCTATATTCAAGGCTAGAAATATTGGCAGAAATTTGAAGAAATCAATGAAAAAATTAAACATGACTGTATGCGTACATATAGGCTATTTGCACACTCAGACGATATGATCATGTTTCTATTCTTAAACTATTTGTTTCATGCCTATTATGATTCAAACGATTAACCATCCCACTGGTCTTTACTGTGAACTAAACAAACGCCTCTTCTCTTCCTCAGAGAGTCCTGCAGGCCAACTGAACTCTTAAAGGAAACCAGAAACACTTTTTTGGATCGTTAAGAAACTAGTCAAGGCAGTTGAAATACCCTTTAAGGAAAGCTGAGTGCAATATGCTTTTCCAGCTCAAAAAATGCTATATTCAAGAATTATTCAATCATCTGTTTAGCTCACTTCAATATCATTGAGAACAGAGAGCTTCCACACTTCCATATGCTATTCAACTATTTTACAGCAATGACAATAATGACTTCCAATCTAACTGCGCTAGTACAGGCTAATAAAATCAACTACAACTCTAACAGCCATTGATGTCTATTTTTCTCGTTTCCATTAAACTTGAAGCTCGAAGGCAAACGGCCAACAGCTTCCTATGCCAGGAAACCAAGGGTATAAGAACATTCACACCTAACAAAGGTCAAAGTCATTCAGGAAATGACCAGAGAGGAGAAAAAAAACAACTAGTACAAACAATTTCCGAATAACATACTACCCGTTTTTTTATTTTAGGCCAGAATCATAATGCTTTCTCACATTGATTAGAGTGTAAACAACATGGACCTGTTGATATGTCGACACCAAACTGAGCTCTGAAATGCTGGCTCAATAAGGTATTGAAAATTATATACGTTATACTTATCTCCTGTTAAATTAACAATAAAACTGACTGTTATGTCAGTTTTTCCCTCGAGGGCCATATCGCAAAGAGACAACTTTTATCTATCTATCTATCTTTATCGCTGATAAGCGGAGTGTGAACTTCGGTCTTTGGAAGTGTGAAATGATGTCAATGATGGAGGTTTATGATGCAGCTGGAAGACAGAAGCGTCTTTAATGCACCCTGTTTCAGAGGGCCATAAACTAGTCAAAGAATAACTCCTCTGTCACAGCCCTGAGTGAAGCAAAGAGCGAGAGACCAGACGGACAGACACTTGCTTCTCCAAAAGACGCACAGCTTGTGCTCCTTTCTCTCAGTTTCCTGCCATAAAGACCATTTACAGCCCGGCAACACCACTGATAGTGAAGCCAGGAGCTTTTGCTGACAGTCCAAACAAAGCACAGAAAAGGGAGTGAGAGTATCGAATCTAGAGTCAAGATCATGAGATAAAGATCATCAGGAAGTGAACGTTACACGGTGGGAGAGAAAGAAATTAAATATGAGGAAAAAAAGCCAACAAACAAAAGAAATTAGACTAATATGAAGCTTAAATCCAAGACAAACCAGACGCATTTTAAAGACAAAGTAGATGACAGAAATTGGGCCCAGGAGCCGGTAAGAAAAGGGTCTCTTCTTGTCTTGGGCTGAGTCAGTACCAGAACCACAGATGCCAGGCAAAAGTCCAGCATGCTCACACTTGATTATATACACATTTGTTTCAACTGATCATTTTTTATCTTGTAATAAAATCCCAGGGAGTGAAAATACGTCCTGCATAGTTACAGACCAACTCGTGACAGATCGTTCCAGAAAACTTCAAAGTGAACAGAACAAGTGATTGTTAGATTACAGAGTTGCCCTGCATAAGGTTTATTATCTTAACAGAAAGGAAAACTCTGGAGTAATTGCACCACTAGTTTAGCTGGAAACATCAGAGTGGTCAACATACAGTTTTGTTGGACTGTATAATCAGCAGTCAAATTTACATATGTACATACCAGGGAATAATTCAAATACAGCAAAGATACTGTGTATATATATATATAGGGATGTTTGGCAATCATCTAAATAGAAAAGACATGAATGAAAATAATCTTATATGCACATTTACAATCGCGACCAAATATATCAGACTACAGTATTAGTATTACCTAGTCTATGCATTCAATAATTATAAAATTATTATTACATTGTACAATTATTATTAAATTATTAAAAATGTATTAAAACTCCTTAAATTTCAGCTAGTTGCCAAAGCACACACTTCCTTTCATTTAGTTTAACTTGATGTACTAAAATAAAAATGTATTTAAAAAAACTATATGGATATATTAAATAATGAAAATAAAAATGACAAAAAATATACAACGACTAAAACTTTAAAATGTTTTTTTTTTCATTATTATTATTATTTATTTATTTATTTATTTTTATAAGACAGCAGCAGTGCCGTTAAACATGGGAAATATGAGTACTGAAATATGGATACTGAGTAGCTCAAAAAATAAAAAAAACCAGGAGAAAAACAGAAAAATACAGAAATAAGCAGAAGTTGTGAATTTGCATTAATGTTCCTGATCACAAAAATTGCTGATCAACAGAATATGTATATCAACCTATACGCCTGCACATTATGGCTTAATGCCATAAAACTTCTGGAAACGATACGCAGTATGGGGTTAAGGGGTAGTTTGTCAGTAACGCTTTCACAGAATGTTAAATGGTGATTTTAGTCTCCAGACCAAATGTGCTGGGGGTGCTCTATAAGGCCTGTTACTCTCCAATTCTCTCACCCCTCCCCTTTCCTTCACTCTTTTTTATGTCTTTTCCAGATCTCTAAACTCTTACCAGATGTACAGAATTCACAGATGAGTCATCCATCACTTTGTAGACACTTAAACAAAGGAGGGGAGAGAAGGAGGTGCTCAAATGTGTCTCAACAGAAAGAGAATCTGGAATATTTGTTTGATCCTTTTGGAATTTCGATTCTGGTACTAGTGTGGCTGCCATTCCCCTAACCAAGACATAACAACACTCGTCTACATCTAAACTAGTCCAAATAGCAAACACCAGCATTTCTGAAGACATTCGCTCTGTCAGCTCACCATTAAATCGCTAGTTTCATGTTTTATGTGCAGACAAAACCTTGCATTTTAGCAGACTGGAAAAGGCCTGGGCATAAATCAATGGATAAAATGTCCTTGAATGCATGGAAACTCCACAAGAGCAGTGCTAACGGAAGGTGCCGTTAACCTCTGTGCCATGCAGGCCAAGCTAAACACGGCAAGGCACTCCTTCAACTCACAATCCGATAACGCCAGCAAACTCCGCTCCAGGCTACCACACACACCTGGAGCAAACCAGCTTTTACATGTGTTATGCGTTATGCTGTCAAAAATCTAGAATGCAAAAGTTGCTGTTTTTGAGCATGACCCAGATCTACAGCAACGGGATTAATAAAGCATACTGCTCAGATAACGAAATGAACAAGCATCAAAACGAGTTTGACTGCTAATGACATACTGTTGACTGGTTTCCACACGTTGAAAGAATAAACAATGGCTCGGAGAAGCAGATCAAGATCTAGAAATTTCGTCAATGGAAAGCAATGGACCATGACATTGAACTAACTCTTGTAGCCTGGCCAAAGAAGCACCGCAGCGCACCCTTTCAGGTTTACACAGCGGCTCCACAACAGGTGACAGGGACCGTAAAGAAAAGACCGTCCTCCCAAATGCATTAAAAAAACACATCAAACCCCCTTCGCGGTGGTGAGAAAAATCTGGCGGGGTGACCAAACTACACTCGCACATGTGGCAACCCAGGTTGCACATACAAACCAACCACCACCCCCTCTGCTTTCAAAACAATCAGGAGGGCCACCAAAGGGTCGTTGTAGTTTACTTTGAGAAGTAAGACTCATACAGCTCGTTACATCAAGCCAAACTGTTTCCATCACCTCGGTCTTCACAGCACACTGAATAAACAGACAAAATCAAATAGCTATTTAATCAAAAACGGATCTCATTTATCCTGAATTTTAAAGGGTCAGTCCTAATGAATGCAAGACACCAAAGACACGCATAAATTTCCATAATCAAAACCAAAATTTTTGCTTATTTTTTCTATACTTCAGATGGATCTGATGCAGGAAACATTTTTAAAAGAAAATTTAATTCCGAAGGAATTCAGACAACTTTTTCAAATTCGCAGATGGAGAGTTTGGAGGACTGTGTCATGCATCGGTGAAGCCAATAAGATTACTCATAACATTCATCAGTTAATTCGACGTCTCCTCCGCACTCAGGATAGCTCACCCAAAAATGAAAATTGTCATTTATTCACCCTCATATGTTTCCAAAGCTGTATGACTTACTTTCTATGGAACATAAAATAAGATATTTTGAGAAATGTCTTGGTGTCCGTACAATTCAAGTCAATGGTCCCCAAAGCTGTTTGGTTACCAACATTCTTCAAAATACTTTCTTGCGTTCCGCAAAAGAAGGGACTATTCCCTTAACCCTCACCATGAATAACTCCATAAGTCTTTATCTTAATAGAGTCTTACGGCCCATATCTCAAAGTTAACTTGAATCCTCAAAGGGCCGTGTGCGAGTTGACGATGCCAACACCTCGCTGCTTCCTACTCGCCATCAAGGTCTCTGTGAGCCATGGGGGAACCATTAAATGAAAGAAAGAAAAAATGGGCAGTATGGAGAAACTATTTGGACAACTGGAAGGTATTAAGGCTTGATTTTATACTCAGGCCATGTCCACAGGGTTTTTCCAACCAAAGCTTTTTCTACTCTTGATTGATATATTGCAGACGGACAACCCAAAAAATATCTCTGGCCTATAACTTTAAAATTCAGCTTCTGTTGGATCTGTCAACAAGAAATCAGACGATAAAGGGACATTAAGATGCTGGAACATGCCTTTTAGTTCATGGAAATACTAAAACGCGAGTTTGTGCAGCGTGGTTACGCAAGCAACAGGTTTTTATGTCACAAGCGCTAGCGCTTTGACTGCTTGTCAATTGCCAGAGAGGCGTATAAAAGCTCTGAACATGAATAGCGACATGTGAATAGGGATGGCTGTAGGGATTAATGAGAATAAATAATCAGCATTATGATAGACCACAGTTGCCTTAAGCTTTTGAGAGACAAAGAGCCACTGGTTAAGAACAACAAGGAGCCAGTTGTTTTGAGTTAATGCTGTTGCTGTCAATGAGGTTTGAATATTAAAAACGGTCACGCTTCAAAGACCATATATAAGGAAAGTCAGAAGGAAATGTATATCACCTGTTGGGCGGTTGCACCCTATCAATAAAAGCCCTGTCAAAGCTTTTTAACCACTTCTAATACTAATTTGAAACAAGAAATGATTTAATATGGCAATTTAACAGTGTAATATGGAATAAATCTGTTATTTACTGCCACTTCATGCTTAATCTGTGACAAATATGGCCCTGATTTTCCTGCAATTGAATACGATCAGCAGCTGAAACACAGTCAACATAAAATAGAATTTGTGCTCATTTACTCACATTCCTGATCTTATTGTTAAATATTTGTTCCACTTTACTTTTTCGCTGATGTAAACACACCCTCTAATTTCAGCCCCTTTTCTCCAACCACCTGTCAAAGAGAGACCACTTTTCACCATCCAATCCAATAATCAAGTTCAATCTCTCAGATTTTTTCTTGTTGAATATCCTGAAATATGTCACAATAGCTTCCCACCAAAATTACTATATGAATTTAAATGGTATAGTCAAGGGCCACAGACTAAAGCATTCAGGCAGACCAGGTCAAATTACTCAGCAGTAGGTTAGACAGTCCTTGAGGCAGAACACCAATAGAGCTACCTGCCCAATCATTCCCATCTAAAGCCTGATATCATGTGTAATGAATGTTTCACAGCCCTATCAGACAAAGAACGATTATGTCAGCCACCCTCTGTTACAACTAATAAGCTTCTCGTCTTTTAAAAGTTATCTCTGGGTTTTTGTCTTCATACGATTCAAATAAAGCCCAGCGAAGTACCAAACGACCAATTCTGACTAAAATTTGATATAAAATGCAAAACAGATAGCTCATGACTTCAGTTGACGCTTCCGTGTTGTAACTTGTGCGCGATAACCATCTTTTAAACCTGACAAGAACAGTAAGGGAGCTGCTTTTGTGAAATTAACAGACAAAACAGGTATCTTCACAGTGATGAAACATGCAGTAAAGGTGTTAAAGATAATACTGGGCAGTAAAATTGTTCCCTTTGAAAATGATGATTGTGATCTTGAACACACAAGTAGATAACACCTTAGAAACTTTGTCTAGGCCACAGAGATACATTACATTAACTCTTAACGGCCAAAAAGACGTCTATAAAAGTGACGTAATGTTTGAGGAGAAATGTTAAGAAAATACAGTCATTAAAATGACTTTTTTACTTTTTGTGTGTGATGTTAGTGTGATGTTAATCTTAAACATATATATATATATATATATATATATATATTTATAAAATGTCAGATGGCCATAAAAATAACAACTGCCACTGTTCTCAGTTTTTACTATGAGAGTAACTAGATCTACCATCTTAGTATAGGGCACTTATAAAGAAAATAACTCATTTTAAGTCATAATCTGTAAACCAGACCAAATATAATGTCAAAACCACTAAACTGCATTATTGTGGCCAGTTTATGAAAAAGTCCTGTGGAAAAGTGTCACTGAAGGTGATGCCTGTCAGAGCTGTAAAATAGATTTCAATATAAACTCTGAATACAACCATTAAGAGATTTTTTTTTTTTTTTAATTATTATGAGCTTCATCTTTTGTTTTAGCACTCTAATCTAACAATATTCATAAATATGAAGTTTGAAGGACCAAAATTACCTTCCAGCAAATAAACAAGTGATTGTGGTCGTTGTGTCATGACTTGGACTCATATCAGCAGGCCTCCTAAAACTGTCTGTCAGAGTTTCCAAACTTATGACAGTAACTAGCATGTCATAACATGACAGGTCACAACCAGGCCTGAGACTACTTAAAACCTATGCCCTTCCATGATTTTAATGGAAAGAGAAACTTTTGTCAGTACTTTAAAGTAATTTTAAATAAGTGTAAAACATTACGTAGGACATGACACTTGTTATTCTGTGACTTTTGAGTTATTTTCTTCCCTGGACAACTTAAGTTAAGACCGTTAAAGAAGCATGTTATTCTGAAGAGAATGTTTTAAATGTAAATTTCGCTCGGGCTGAACAGTTTTGTGTACTTACAGATGCACAGTGCTCTTAGGCAAGTCTTGAGGGACATCAGTAATGTCTAAATGACTGCAGTCGGTCGTATCAAGCGTACACGTACAGTTTTGAGGACACGGTGCGCTATAATTGATTAACAGTCCCAGCGTCAAAAGCCAATAAAACACATGATATGAAAGTGATCCCATCTGTCCCAGCCAGGCCGCCATTTTGTATCCAGTTGTCTCAGCGCTTAACGACTGATCTCTCTCATCCACAAACGGACAGCTCGAACCTATTGAGTTTCTCAGAGTCCGAGTATTTCGCCTTCATTAAGTTGTTTGTTTACCCAACGGTAATATCAAATTATACTGCGTTGTTTTTGGGCAATGCATCAGTCCTGCACTTGAAAACGGTCCACAGTAAAATTTTAACTCCCCTGCTCCACCACGTAAGTAAATCAAAGGTGAATCACGACGAGGCAATACAAGAAACTTGTCCAGAAGCCAAAACTAAATGCAGTTGTCCTTAAAAGGTTGAAAAGGGGGCTCTGGATGGGAGATAGACAGGCGCTTTGTTTTGGCAAGAGAGATCCGCTGGATCAAATGTAGTTTGAAGAGTTTAAATCGCCAACGGGGTTTCTGAAGTTTTTATTTTGTGCTGATCCCAAGTGTTTCGTTATTATGAAAAGTAAAAACATAGTAGATCGTGTCCATTAGCTCCATACAAAAATCTGAGATCGACGGCGCTTTAAAGAAACTTTTCCCCAGGAAAAACCGCACTCCTAAAAAAGTTTGAGGCTCTCGTTTCTTCACGGACTTGATATAAAGTTTCCGAATTGCGAATGCAGGCGTTTGGATCACATACGTGGATAATGATAAACCACTTTTGAAGCGAAACAGTTCCAGTAAAGCCGTCCGACTGTTGTGAACTTTGCGGCTCGCGTTTGTTCCTTCTCTCTCTCTCTCTCTCTCTCTCTCTCTCTCTCTCTCTCTCTCCCGCCACCCTGAGCGCGGTTTAAAGGAACTGGGAAGCTTTTATCTTGATCTCGCTGTACGGTCCGAAAACTCCGATAATTCACTAATTCACCTCGCACTTCTGACCGTTTCGACCGCTTGTTTTTTCCCCCTCCCGGACTTTACTTTCTTTTTATCCATACGTTCTTTCGTCCCACGTTGGATACATCGGGAGTGATAAAGATTCCCTCGTTTTGCTTTCCGATTGGTGCTTGGAGAATGATTGACGGCCAAACTCTGGATCTTATTGGCTGCTTTGGAGCGCCCAGGCGCTACGATTTTGGACGTTCCAGGGCTCAACTGTCAGTCAAATCGCGTTAGCCCCGCCCATCTTTCCCACCCAGAGTGCGAAACTGCGCCGCCTCCTTTCACTCTCATCGCGTCTTAAAGGGACAAGATATCCATTTAATATAATATAATATAATAAAATATAATTAATGCTGTCAAATCAAGATTAATCGCATCCAAAATAAAAAATTTTGTTTATATGTACTGTGTTTGATTATTATGTATAAATAAATATACACACATACAGTATATATTTTGAAAATATTTACATGTATATACATTTATATATTTATATTAATATATTTTATATTATATAAAAATATATATTTAATTTATAAACATAGCATATTTTTTTCTTTAATACATATATGCATGCGTTTGTATTTATTTATACATAATAATCAAACACAGTACACACTCATATATTATGTAAACGAATTTTATTTTGAATGCAGTTAATCGTGATTAATCTTGACAGCACTAAATATAATATAATATAATATAATATAATAATTAACTAAAGTAAATTAACATAGAATGTAAAAATGTAAACCAGGAAAATGAACAATTGACTTTCTGCGTTTTTATTTATTTATTTATGCATTCTAGTTCACATTTCTGTGTTGTTTTTGACACAGAAAAGCTCAAATATTTAATTTGTAAAATACTATTTCTTTGTCACATAAAACTTTCTATTTCATGCTAAATTCCTTGTCAAATAGGCATCAATTAAAAAGTAGCGTTATAGTGACAACAATAATAGGATTTTGTTTTACGTAATATTGACATAAACTTGAAGCCAAATTGCTGATAAATATATATCTATTCACATAAGTGATCCCACATTTTGTCCTCTTTAACCCAAATGGCATTTGACTCAGGTATTTTAGCTTTCTATTCTGAGAGGGCTCTTGACATGGTTTCGCGTATGATTTATCTGTCAGTGTGCTGACTGCAAATCATTTGCTTTACAAATAACTTGGAAGTGACAAGAGACCATAAAGAGCCATAAAGAGACACAGTTTAGTGTTTGAAGGGTAGTATCAGCAGTGTTAGTGAACTTGAAAGACAATACTATAACAATATGTCAAATCCAAAATAGGAAAAGACAACTCTAATTTACAAATAGTATGCACTGAATCTACATTAACACATGTGACAGTATGAATCTGTTATCTAAAGGGAAACTTTATAGTGAGCAGAGCAATTACTGTTAGTTTGTATTGTTGTTACGGGACATAGCAATGAATTCCCACTGATTTGATTAAAATAATTTAGTTTAAACTTCTGGACCCTTTCACACATAACATTTCATTCAGCACACACCTGAGAATTTTAGCAAACACTGTCTCTGGGATGTTTTTGGATCAGTTATAGCGGTGAGAAAGTTTGCCAGTAAACTAATGTGCGTATCAGATGAGAGATCCTTACTTCTCTTTCTTGTTCTCTCTTCTCTCTCTTACTCACGCTCCATCCAGTGCACATCCACAGCTGGAAGAAGATGAAAGAGACTCGCGCGAGGTTTTGGACAGATGGTGCAGCACATGAAGACATTGGATTTGGTGCTTCTCTGAAAGAGAGAGTGAGGTGAAGTGGGCCTGAACCAGAGTTTTTAAACGGTAGATAATTCAGGGTTGGAAGGGATGCCGTTCCATCTGTGTGAGCTGCGTTTTGTGTGTTTTTGTCAGTGTGCCTATGTGTGTTGCAGGCCTGTGCCAATTTATCACGCTGGCCGTGCTGGAATCTTCAAAGATAACGAGTCCATCTGCTCAAGCTATTCGTCAACAATAAAATGGAGAGGCGTGAAACGAAGCCAGCACGTTGTGCTATCTCTGGATGTTTAACGGGTGTGCGCTATAGCGAGGAAATGCCTGGGTTAATAGGAAGCAGAGACACTTGCACGTCTCATCATATCTCTGAGTCCTGGCTAAAAAGCGAGAATCCCTAAACCCAAAGGAGAAAACGCAGTTTGAGTTTCAGATGAGGCGTGAAGAAAGGTTTCATATGCACTGGTCTAAATGTGCTGTAATTCAATGAGTCTGTACTGAGCAGTACATTTTAGACAATTACAGATGCATCACACCTGCACATTGACTGGTAGATTGCAACACTGATGGCTAAAAGGAGGCGTTCCTACTAAAAGAAGTTTAGGATGTGATTGTAAGTCAGACTTGATTTAGATTTTTAGTGAAGTGATTTTTATGCTGGTTTCATATGGTTTAAAAAAATGTTTATACCTTTTTAAAGAAAGGTTCATATTTAATAATGTGACCGTCAAATAAAAACAGTGAATATCTCTAAAATGAATTAATAAAATATCACTAAGTTTACTTTTAAAGATTTTCATTCTTTTAATAAACTTTTCTTCATTATGAAACACACAATGTTTCCCTTAACAAGACATTAAGTGATAGACTGGGTTAATTGTGGATTATCGTGATGTTTTTGTCAGCTGTTTGGACTCTCATTTTGACTATAAGTGCTATAATAAAATAATTCTCCAGATCTATTCTGATGAAGAAACAAACTGCGTCTTATATGGCCTGAGGATGAATAATTGTCAACAGATGTTTGTTTTTGGGTGAACTATTCCTTTAAGAAAACACTCTCGTAGCTGTGTCTTTATCTTTAGGCCCAGCGGCATGAGTCAAGCGGAAATTTGCACAGCCCCTCCGCAGGTGTCCAAACAAGAAGGTAGAGACTTTTTTTTATTGTGTACGCACACTAACATTTACATTTCTCACTGTTGTTTGTTTAATAAAGTGAGTGGATCTTGCCCACTTCTGCCAAGTTTCTTTTCACCGGCCGAAACCGTGCGTGTTGAAAGATGTCTCCTCCTTGACCTGTTCTTGAGTGTTGCACAGGTTGCCCATCACTTCATGTCATCCCTGGAGAAGGCATGCCTTGTTGCAACAGTCTTGTGTTAACAGCTTGCTTAAGTGTTTACCTGGGCAACGTCTCCATGGTGTTTATACGTCCTCAATCAGCACACAGATTCAGTTGTGATGTATAGACGCTGCCTCCCATATGCTGGCAAGGTGGAGAACGCAACCACTGTGAAGCTCTTGTTTATTCGAGCAAGAGTGTTTTAATAGGGCCAAAATACGTGATAAAAGAAGTGATGGTCTGGAACGGGTTTTTTGTGTGGCGCAGGGCAGGAATGCAGCGTGTGAAAGGTGACTTCTGTATGGCCGAGCTTAAGAGGTGATGCATCTTTTGTTTAGCAGCATTCTTTTGTTAAGGTTTTTTTTTTTTTTTTTTGCCAGTGCTGGTTTTATCTCTGAAATGGGCAGGGTGTTATTTTTAGGATTGTAAACTATGATCTGTAACAATGATTTGTGCATAGTAAAAATAATGTTTTAATTTAATTCCAATTTTTAAATATTGTAAATACATTATCTTTTAATTTAATTTAATTACAAAAATAACCAGACAAAATAGGCTACATACATATGTGTGTGCGGAGTATATATGTATATACACACACATAACCAAGCTGTATTTTCCACCAGGTAAATGCACGTGAAGTCAAGGAAAATGGGGATGAAATGCAATTAATGCAGAATTTTGAAAGAAAAGTTGAGTATAACATGACACTTCTGGGTCAATGACAAAAGTTTTAACAAAACTTTTCACTGTAGCTTCAAAACCTTACACGGTGTGTGCATAATCTTATCAAGCTGGTAAATCTACAGAAACGCCAGTACGTATATTAAATTACGCCTTCAGTGGAGTCCAATGAACATGGAAGCCCGGCCGGGGAAATTCAATTTATTTAAAGTTACACGATCCTCATTCCCGTCCACCACAAATGAGCGCATGGCACATGCTTGGGGCACAGATTTATGGGTGATTTATCAATGTCATTACATTATCTTAAGTGGCTGATGAGCTGTGGGAAGTGGTCATTACGTCTTTGCAGGGGGGGTTACGGTGAACAGGGGCACGCTGATTTACTTAGACTAAGAGAGTCTCTCAAGAGATAAAACTGATAAAGTGGCCCGCTGGGGACTGAAATGTAGACAAATTCAGACCTGACTTAACTGCTTGTTTAGCTTCACTCACAATCTGTGACTCACAGACAACTGTCCAATTTCTAAGATGTAATATCATATTACATTACACATTCAAATGACGAATATCTGATTCATGGATGAAACATTCTTACTTGGATCTTTTCAGTGAATCACATCAACCTTTCTGGATGATCATTACAAATCAGACCGATTTGAACTCAACGATTCAGTTGAAGCAGTTATAATAGTTAATCCCCAAAAAACAGCTGAATATGTATTCACCCTCAGATGAGGTTTTTTTCTTCATTGGAGCAGATTTGGAGAAATGTAGTATTACATCAGGAGAGAAATATGCACAGATCAAGCACAGTTTACAAGCAAAACAGTCCAAAATAGTTTTAAACAAATATGTGGGTGGATTTTGATGTGAGAAAACAACAGGGGATGGACTTTTTCACTTGAGGAAGAGTTCTTATGGATTATAGACTCATATTTTGGCCAGAAGCAACAGTTTAATGTTAAAATGCCTTAAAGGGTTACTCCACCCAAAATTAAAATTTTGTCATTAATCACTTACCCCTATGTCGTTCCAAACCCATGAAAACTTTCTTCGTCTTCGTATGAACACAAACTGTGTACGCTCTTCTGTGTCAGCCGTGACACACGGATGCGCTGTTATCGTTCAAATCAAAGCGTAAATACACGTAGGAAACATATCCGTGTGTCGTGGCTAAGACAGAATAGCGTACGCAGTTTGTGTATAACGGATATTCTCCAAAATGGCGCTACGGTGATGCAAAGAGACTCACAGAGGAGAAAGTTGTGATTTTTGTTTCCTTCACATACAGAAAGTATTCTCGTCGCTTCATAACATTCAGATTGAACCACTGATGGCAGATTAACTATTTTGACGATGTCTTTCATACTTTTCTGGGCCTTACCAGGCAGTCAATGGAACAGCCACAAGCCTCCCGGTTTTCATCTAAAATATCTTAAATTGTGTTTTCAAAGACTTTTAATGATGGATTTGTTTCCTATGAAAAAGCAGCTTTTTGCTTCACAACATGTTAATTGATGGACTGGAGTTGTGTGGATTGCTTGTGGATTATTTATATTATATTATGTTTTATCAGCTGTTTGGACTCTCATTCTGACGGCACCCATTCAAGTGATGCAATGCTACATTTCTCCAAATCTGTTTCCTCAAAAAATAATCTACATCACATACTGGAAAAACTCATCTACATATTGGATGGAGTAAATTTTCAGCAAATTTTCATTTTTGGGTGAACTGTTACTTTAACAGTCCACTGGAGGGGAACTTTTACTCTGTTTCAACAACTTCTTGGAATATGTCACATAAGACTGCTTATATTATGCTTTTAAGGTGCTTTTTTTGTCTTTTCTGAAGCATGAATACCCCAAGGCCTATTCATTGAAAAAAAGCAACCATAACATTCTTCAAAATTTCTTCTTTTCTGTTGCACTAA
>SCHK01245602.1:0-11162 GCA_004124795.1 Poropuntius huangchuchieni
AACAGTAAATACATTAAACAGTAAAAAAAATTAAACAGTTTTCAATATTGATATTAATAGGAACCATAATTAATCAAATTAAGCACCAAATCAGCATATTAGAATGATTTCTGAAGGATCATGTGACATTGAAGATTGGAGTAATGATTGCTGAAAATTCAAAATTGCAGCACATGAATAAATTACATTTTAAGATATATTAAAATGCAATATAAAATTGTAATACTATTTCACAATATACTATTTATTATTGATTATTTGAGTGAAATATTATGTGAGTGAGATTTAAAAGTTTATGAAAGAGATTTCTTTCAAAAACTTTTAAAAAATTGGCTCCCACTTTATATTAGGTGGCCTTAACTACTGTGTACTTACATTTAAATTAATCATTTGGTACAATGCACTTATTGTGTACATACATGTTTTTATATTATACTTATATTTTTAAAAATACCTATATGTAATTACAGCTGTAATTACATTCATCCCACCCTTGAACCTACCCATACCACCAAACCTGTCCCTAACCTTACAATATGACCACAATAAGTACACTGTACTTATTTTTTGATGCAAGTACATATTAGTTAAGGCCACCTAATATAAAGTGTCACCGAAAAATTGTAATTGTTCAAAATTTTTGACCGGTAGTGTATGTATGACTATGTATATGCGCAGTGAGACTGGTTGAAAAATGGAAATGACGAATGCTTTAACAAACATATAATCCACATGTACACAATAGCTCTAAATCAACGCCATTAGCAGGCTGCACACATAGCAGAATATCACATCCCACAGGAAGAAGGCAGAAAGATGGCACACCGAGAGAGATTGGCCCATTTCAGATTTCACGGATGGCCTCACAGGACACATTTCATGTTCAAAACTCAATGTGAGTCACACCTTATCAAAATTACATCTAAATGGTAGTATTACCTTGATACATCCTTTACATGTGAATACTCAAAGATCAGCGATACAAAAAAAAAAGAGTACATTTTTAGAGCTATATTGAAGGCAGGAAAAACGGTTTTCCAATCTAAAGAAGCCCAAAAGTCTATAATTACTTCCCGTCTCAATAGCCTGCCTTAGATCACCAAACCAACCTCCCTGCCAAGGTCTCCGTCCTTCAGTTTCCAATCACCCTGCTGTATACGAGCGAGGGTGAAGATCATGTCCTTGGTTACACGTATTTGTGCAGACATGTCTTTCTGCCACAGAGGACAAAATCTTCAGCGGACAAATCCCGAAACAGACCAGACAGTCGGCCTACAGGGCATATGCTATGCTATTGTGTGCATTAAGGTGGATGGATGGATTGCAGCTAATCTGACTGAGTGCTGGCACATGCAAAAACACCACCTGCTGCTCCACAGCGGATGCATGCATGCGTCTGCGTGCAAACGCTTGAGCCTAATGCAATTAAATCCCCAGCACTCAATGAGCTAAAATTGCATTATAGCATTTCTTACATTTAATCTAGCGAGCATGGAATGAAATGGAGTCAACTCCAAAGAAATAATGAGTCCTGGCTCGTTCTGAAACAGGCTGTATCGGAATCCAATCAAGGTAAGTGTGGCAGCAGCTGACATGGACAAACCCAACCAGAGTCTGATCAATCTGTTCTTCACCGCGCCGTCCTACTGTATAGCTCAGACGTGCTGCGGTTGAGCATTGTAATTAATGAAAGACATCGGTCTGTGTCATTAAAATCTGGTGTGCATGATCTTGAGTGTGATGATGTTCATCTTTTCCTTGTTAGATATTTACGCTTGAGTGGAAAGGGGAACGAACGAGAGGCAGCAAGAGAAATGAACCACTGCAGTGACTTCTCTGAGGCTTTTGATAAATAATTTAAAACCCTGCTGCTCGTACCATGGCCCTTAGACACTCTGCAAAACCACACCAGCTGATCTCTCTCTCTCTCTCTCTCACACACACACACACACACACACACACTTCACATAAACAAGGAAATCACTTCATTATTAAGATAAAGTAAATCCTCACTGTCTGAAAGCATATGGGCTTATTAAATAGCACCGTTATTTATAAAATCATTTGCTACTTCTAAAGCTCTGCATAATGAGTGCAAAATAAACTGAATTTAATAAAATGATAATTAAATTAGATTATAATATCAGAAAATATTCCATAAACTATTATGATCATAGTCTTAAAATATGTACACCATGATGTACACCAGTGTAAGTCTCTATAACACTTCATAAGGCTGCATTTACATTTGAAGAAAGATAGTAAAAACAGGAGATATTACAACTGTTTTAATATAATACAATTTTCAGTGTCACATGATCCTTCAGAAATCAACTCATAAACATTTTTTTTATGATTATCGGTGTTAAAAACAGTTGTGCTGCCTAAAATTTATTGTGGATTTTTTTAATGAATAGAAAATGTATGTATGTTTTTTAATTATCAATGAAGAAGACTTTACTGTTATTTTTGATCAATTTAAGGCATCCTTGCTGAATAAAAGTATAAGTTTCTTAAAAAATATATTAAACAAACAAATGAGGCCTATTTGCTGTTTTTGCCTGTGCAACTAAGATTTTGATGCATGTACCACATTACTTACTGCAGAAAAAACTATATGACAATATACAATATTAGAATCAGTCAATATATCGCATTTGTGAGAATGATGACTTCTCATTGTGGAATACTGTCCAAGCTCTTTGACTTCAAAGGATAACAACAATAAAATAAAACAATTAAACAATTAAAATGCTATAAAAATAACAATCAAAATGTACAATATTTAATTTGTTCTCAGAACAACTGTAGTTTTTATTGAAGAAAATAAACGTATGGAATCATGGATTTTATTTATTAACAGTACAAAAGTCTTTCTATGACAAAATAATAAAAAAAAAAAATTAATTTATTTTATTTTAATAAAAAATAAAGGTTTACTTTAAATAAATTTAAGCTATAGTTTGAAAACTACAGCAGCTTTATCATCATTACAGCAGAAGTACCAGAGGAAATATCTTTCCTACATGGGGGACTTAGAATATTGTCTTGGACAATTGGGACTCTTGCAGTCAAGGCTGCTATATTGTTATATAGAGGCAGCATGTACATTATGAGTGTATGTTATGATTGTGTCTTTAAGTGTGATATTTGGTTTCAGAGAAAACAGGCAGGTGGGCGGCAGGCCGTGACTCCTGTTATATGAAGAAGAGTTCAGCGCATGCGCTCATTTCTCCCAACTGGTCCACACACACACCAAAACGCATGCAAAATCTCAGCAGCACATTACATAAAATATTTAATCATTCTCTAATGACACTGACTTATGTCCTTACTGTAGCTGATTTGTTTCCTGCTTTTTAAAAGCAGATTATTTCCATGGATGAGACTTAGGATAAGCCATGCACAAAACACAAGTACTGCACTTCATCTTGGGACTGTAGCCAAGCTTAATCTGATTAAAACAGTTTCTCTCTCTCTTTCTCCAACATGCCACACAGTGCAGTGTTTTCACAGCTGACAAGTCTAGAAAATAAAGAAATGTTTGGACTAGATTAATTCTGTTTTGCAGGAGTTATTCCAGTATTTCAATTCTTCTACTTCCACTTTAAGAGAATGTGTATTTTTTTAGCCAGGATACTGGGATAGAGGTAAGTTCACTTTGGCCAAGACATGACCTGAACTTAACTCCCCAGTAAATGGGTGCCGTCAGAATGAGCGCCCAAACAGCTGATAAAAAAAGTTGCTTCCAGCTAAAATAAGAGTCCTCTATTCATAACATTGCTTTCTCCAGTGAAAAAGTTGTTTAGTCTGAATCGAGAGAGAAAAATGGACAGGTCCAGTACAGTTAGCAAACAAAAACAGTCACAACAAGACACTTTTTTTATGAACACATAGATTTTTACTTCACAAGATATTAATTAATGTCATGTGGATTACTTGTGGTGTATTGTGATGTTTTTATAAGCTAATTGGTCTTTCATTCTGACGGCACCCATTCACTGATGCAATGCTAAATTCTCCAAATCTGTTCCAATGAAGAAACAAACTCATGTGCATCTTGGATGACCTGAAGGTTGGTAAATCTTTAGCAAATTTTCATTTTTGGGTGAAATATTCCTTTAAGCGTCATTTGTTTAAAAGGCAAAGGAGGTAAATAAAACATGGGAACTGAATGTAGTCATTTCAAAAAGGAAATGAAGGTTGCTTTGAAGATTGATGAGCCATATGAACTGCATTTAATCTGGTGATTTCTTAAACTGTTTTTCCACAGAAATCAATATCCAGGCCGCAGCTTCTCAGAATTCAACATTTTTATTCCTACAATCCCGGATTTTAAGTCAAGGTCAGGAACAGACCCGTCAGGCCGTCTCACTGGGGTGACCTGGATCTATCAGTATGAATTAGGTGCACAATGCTCTTACGGAGGGTCTCATGGATTCACTTGCCTCAGTGTCCCTGTCTTATGAAACCTTCTTGGAAAAGGGTCTGCCACGGTTGTACAAAATGTATCAGTCTCTTTCAGCCTGGGGGAACTAGAAAAAGAATAATCCTAATGAAAAATACAATCCCTCTTGCATTGAAAAGTCAAATAAAAAGTGTCGAATAAGAAAGCATGCCGGGCTGACCAGAACTAGGCCTGAATTCTGCGCGCACTCATGCTGCAAATTCCATCAGTGGTTTGGTTATTGATTTGGAGCCTCTGAGACACAGGACACGATTTTTAGAGAAATGGGAATTTGCTGCTGCATACAGGTATGGAGAACTCCACCTCTTTGGCTACCAAATATATTATAGTGACCAAATATGCCCAAAATTGTAAAAAAAAAAAAAAAAAAAAAATTACAATAATTTAATTGTATGCTCGCTATAGCGAGGATCGCTATATCAATTCAATAAGATTTTTTTAAAGAAATTATTTATGTATTTAATATATAATATTTATTAATCAAGAATGCATTAAATTTGGATATTAAAGACACTGATAATGCAACAAACTAATTTTTTTTTTCAAATAAAAGAAATAGAAATAGAAATTTACCAAAGAATCCTGAACAATATGTATTACGGTTTCCATAAATATACTGCATATAAAGCAGAATATCTGCTTTCCTTACTGATAATAAGAAAGGTTTCTTGAGCACCAACTCAGCATATTAGAATAATTTATAAAGAATCATGTGACACTGAAGACAGGAGTAATGATGCTGAAAATTCAGCTTTGCCATCAAAGGAATAAATTGCATTTTAAAATATATTAAAATAGAAAACATTTATTTTAAAATGCAATAATATTTAACAATATTACTATTTTTACTATATGTTTTTATTATTTTTTAAAAATAATTAGGAATTTAAATATTATTTTAAAATTACACACACACACACACTAATCAAATTATATAATTTAATAGATTTTTTTAACATATAGATACTATATACTATATGTGCTAGTGTGACTGTCGCACTATACTGCAGTTTAGTTAGCTAATGTTTCATATTGTCAACCAGTCGGCCCGTTTCAGAAGATATCAGAGGGAAATCCACAACAAACTGCCTATCAGGCAAAAGCAGCTTATAGAGAATGTGAGGAAAAACGGCTGGTGACAGGCTTGAGCGAACAAAGAGCTCTCAAGATATTATGGGATGGCGGCCAGGCATTCACAGCTAACAATAGATGCCCACAGATTCAAACCTCCGAGGCCTGTGTTTTGTTGAGTCCATCTCTCTGTTAATGGTAAGCATGTCTATTACCGTCTATCCAGAACTGTTTGGTTACTTCAGCCACAGAGAAACATGAAGGTCCTTTATATCTGACATCACGGTTAGCTTCAGGCTACACGAATCTCTCTGAAAAGGGTTTGAAAGCAAAGAGCAAAGTGAACACTTTCTCAGCCAGCACCTCAAAAGCATAAATCACCACGCTGAAAGTTACAATGACAAAACATAAAAAGAACTGAACCTGACAATACGCCTCCTACCTTTTATGTTAATGACAAATTACATTTACAAAAGATTAAATAACTATACGACTGATATTGTGTTCAGGCAGCAGAGAGGAAGATAATTAAAAGTCTCATTTTATTTGGTTGTTGATTGCGGTGTTACACACTTTAAGCAAAGTCAGCAAAGCTCTTCGGAGATAGAAGCTAACAACTTCACACCATGACAAAACATAGCATGCAACTTAAGCTTATGAATGAAAACAAGAATATATCTTTTAAAAGACATTAGGAAGACTTAAAGATGACATAATTTGTATTTTGGGTCAACTGACAATTTAAATCTGAACTCTGTTTTAAGCTTTGAAATGACAAGATCATTCATGTTTACCTCATATGATGTTTTATAATGTATTGATTCACACCTGATATCTTGAAAAAGTCAGAATTGCGAGACAAAGTATGAGTTGTGGGATAAAAAGTCACAATGAACAGTAAAAAAACAGAATATCAGGATGTAAACTCAGAATTCAGAGAAAAAAAAAAAAGAATTTTTCAAAAAAGTCAGAATTATAAGAAAAAAGTCCTAATTTTGAGATTTAAAGAAAACAGCAATTATCTTATCTCATCGCAGAAATATAGACTTCTATAGAATTGTGACCATTGTGCATTAAAAATTACTTAAACTTACTATAATGAATATGAATAGTACACAACGTATCTGAATAGAAGAATCAAGGACAAGAGGGTAAATGGACAATCATTACTGAAAATTATGCCAAAATGAGCTGTTTCCAATTTAAAAAGGAGCATGTAATTAAATGAGAGGGCATGGAATCGGATCTATGATGGTTGCTGACCCAGGTCAGAGAGTACAGGCTCCAGCTGGTCAATCTGCTATTGTATTGACTTATCCTAAATCTATTCTATTGTAAGGCCATGTGTCTGTTCTCCTAGAGGTCCCATTAAAATGCATGGCCCTCGGTTCAGCCTTTGATTATTAGATAACCCCCATTTGTGTGCATATGCAAAGCTAGTTTATCTATATGAGACAATGATGCTTTGTCAGGAATCAGGCATGATGGTGTTGAGATTTAGCAAAAAATAATTATGCCAACTACATACTTAAGTATCACACAATATGCAGTGATTTATTACATTCATACTGAAAACGTACAAATGCACACACGTACTAAATAGGTTTGTGTGTTTCTTTGAGTGTTTATTCAACTATGGGCACTTTTATGTGTCATTTTCAATGTCTTTTATGCATAAATTATGTTTTTATCTTTGTCTCAATAAAAAAAAAAAATCATATTACATTTTTAAATAAACATTGATATAAGAAGAACTAAATATAAACATAAAAATAATATTTTTTTTTACACAAAGCACAAATTTCACCCAAAATTCAAATATTATGTAGCTTGTTTACAGAGTAAGAAAAAAAGACATGAGACGTGATGTAGAATATTCTTTTGCATTATTTGCAAATAACAATTTTACATTACAGCTTTTCACATGCAAAATGTGTGAAAATGTTATTTAACTGTATTTACGGCACATAAAGTTCTAGCTGAAATTAGCTTTGGTAAGACAAAGGAGGCAAGCATTTTTTATTCCAAAAATATAATTTACACCACATAGTTCTGTTAAACACAATACTTGAAATGGAAAGTAAATGGCATTTTTGTGGTTCAAAAATAACAAAAATGACAGAAAATGTAATTTTTATCCTTTATTACAGTGTATAGCCTATATTCAAGTTATAGTATAGTATAGTAGTTATAATATAGTTACAGTTATAGTATACTTAGTGTGTGAAAGGTCCGCAAGTCCACAGGAAACACCCATATACACATATGCACACATAAAATACATGCAGTTAAACCACATACGTACATCCTGACACACCGCCGGGACACATGCATGTGCACAGGTGTGTGTATTTGTGTGTGACAGAGAGAGAGAAAGCAGTGATGCTTGGTAATTGAAGAACAGGCCTGTCATTGCTGACCTGTAGGAGGCCAGGGATGAAATGTATTCCAGTCTCTCAGCTTTGTGTTGGCATTGACAGGCTGCTGAGCTGCAGGTCTGACAGGCCTGACTGAAAAACAGCCCATCCTGATCGTTACGCTCCCCCCCGGCATCACCTTTCTCACCTGCTCCCCGACTGCACAGCAGCACACAAACCAGCCCAATACACACACACACACACACTCGTCTGTGTACAAACGTGCACATATTCACCCACCGACAGTGTCAAAGGTGCTCTGTCATTGGTCATTATATCGATGTCACGGATCACGTTCAGACATCTGTGTCATAAATAAGTAAACTGTTCTTATTTCACACACACATGCCCTAAATGGCATGGTCTCCATTTTGATCCAGCGATGTCGCTGATATCTTAAATTGTGTGTTCATTATTTTATTCAATTTCAGCTCCGTATTATGTCACCTTCCATTTAGGCTAGTTTTATGACTAGCACTGTAGAATGGGAGTAATAAGGCATTGGACGTGTACAATCTGAAAATGTTTTAATATTCATTCTGGCAGCTCTCCGGAATAATCTTGTGTGTGTGTGTGTGTGTGTGTGTGTGTGTGTTAAAACACATCCAGCACTAGAGCCCATTACCTCTCTCTCCTGCAACCAACCAGAATAATGCTGAGAAAAAATAATATACTCAAAGCCTGCGGCTTGTGCACTCTGTGTCATCCTGCTGATTTGTTCTGATGTGAATATCTAATCTGGGTTTGGAAAGCAGATTACGGTGCATTAAATTCTTCTGAATGGGACTAGTTTAATAACACATTCGTGTTGGAAAGGGACGGCCAGATTATGGCTAAATGCAGCGAACATCTAAAGTGAAACGCAGAGCAATTCTTCCTTTCATTTCAGACATGCATCTAATCAAAATTCAATTAAAAATACAAACAAATAAAACACAGAGTATTGGCACAACAAGTCAAAACAAATTAATTGGCCATTATTTGTTTAGCTACTAGATTAATTATTTGCTATATCTTAGACATATGGGATTTATTTGCAAATTGTTAAATAAATACAATAAAAGTGCCAGTTCATGATTAAATAATTTAGTTATTTACACTTAAAAAACAAGGTTAATTAAAAACGCAGTGCTGTTGAATATTTATTGAAAATTATTCACTTTCAGAGAATTAATAAATAAACGCACTCTGAACTCAATCTAATGAGTTTTGCCTTATAAGAGCAAATGTTGTATCAACATGGATGCAATTCACATACACTGATTGTTATTTTACTGCTTTGATACAATCTATATTGTATAAAGTGCTATAGAAATTAAGTTGTTGTGATGATATTACATTACTAATACTCTACTACAGTACTGTAAATCAATGAGCATCACAAAACTCTTGTACTTAACCATCCACAAACTGCACCAGTAGTGACTTGTGATCATGTACGTTCAAAATCTACACTTGTAAATAAATATGACAGCAGTAAAGAAACTGGCCAAAAGAGCCAAGAGGCTTATATCGGGCTGGAAATTGCAGTCTCACGGCACATGAAGTCTCTGGAAAAAAACCTGAGCAAATTAAGAGCTGTGGGAACAGTCCTACACGGAGACGGTCAGTGTTCAATCTCATTTATGCTGTGCCTACAGGCGAGAGCTACCTCTGCCCTGCATTAACCTCAGAGTCCGTCTGAGAACAACTTATTAAAACAAACACTGCCAGAAAAAAAGAATCCAAGATGCTAAAAAACAGGAAAAGGCGTAAGGAAGGAGATAATGCAGCCAGCAGTGCTTGAAATGAGAGTTACGCAACCACTGATGAATGCTGTAGACATACGATGCCGCATTATTAACAATGTTATATATGGAATTGCATTCAGTGATTTCATTTAAATTAAAATGTAATAAGTAAATAAATACATTTAGAGCACAGGCTTTTCTTCTACTTTTGTTTACTGTTATCAGTGGTGTTAAAATGTTTCCATCTGTGAGCTAAGTTCTTATTGAAGCTTATAATGCAAAGGGTAAAATCCATTGGAAATGAATGGTAGTTTATGCACACCCATGAGTATATCTGCTCCGATCCAGGCGATCCATCTGTCCTTTAAGCTGCTGAGACTGGATGGGCTGCCATTCTGGACTGACCCTTGACCCCTGGATTAGGGTTAGGCCATGTGGCACAGGGAGGGAGGACAACATTACTGTCTGAAACATAACATCACCTCAGATACTGTACAACACAGCTTATTGTTTCCGATTGCCTGAACTGACAAATACATATTTCTTTATTTGTCACAAAACAATTACTCTAGAATCTAAAAGCAAGTCATTTCAACCTAGAAGCAAGAAACTTAGGCCTATTATCCAGTACTTTAGATATGTAAATGTTTTGTTCGTTTTGTTCAGATGTTATATAAATGAATACACAGTATATGAATTAAATATTTTCAAATATATTAATTGATTATACAGTATATCAGCAATTGATAACCGAAATTGGATATTTGTTGAAACACTAACACTAAGATTACAACATTTTTATAAGATAGAATGAAAACCTAAAACCTTATAAAACTGAATAACGCACCTATTTATAGCATGCACGTTTCAAAGAATTTCCTAGAACTGACTCATTTATTACATCCTGGAGGTCTTTGTCAAAAACGTGCCTCTTGAGCTCTGTCATGTATAATCATTTATAGGCTATCTGAGCTGTTTCTTAGATCCGGCAACACAGAGGCTTACTCCAAAAACCAACCAATCCCAATCCACTCGACTGATTTATGCTCCTCCCACACTCCCTCATCCCGACGACAGCTCTGGTGCCATGCACGTGCTTATACACTTATACATGCGCGGGTGCATTTCAACAAATACACAAAAAAATGACACACACACACACTTGTATGCAAAAGCATGTGCAAGTTGCACCAATATCGCACATGAACCAAAACTGATCTGTGTCCGCATGAGGAATAATCCCAGATTATGCCTTTTGAGATTAAGACATGCTGATGCACAGGTTTTGATTCATCTCTCACACTAGCAGCCTATCTGGGATGTCAGCAGCTATGCATTGATAAATAATGGTGTAAATGTATGTGTAATTTGTCATGTTGCTCAGGTTGGAAGAGGAAAATAAATTTCTTCTTCTTTCCAGTTTCAGTGTGTAGAGGTAACTATGGAAGCTTGTTTCTGCCACAAGATTGAGGGGGG
>SCHK01245752.1:0-12804 GCA_004124795.1 Poropuntius huangchuchieni
CATGCTTATTTCGACCTCAGGTTTTTGATATAGACAGGATCGGGTTAGTTGTCATACAGGGAAGTTGTCTTAAAAAAAAAAAACTATAAGTGTTTTAACTGTAAAGGTGAGAACTGTTTTTTAGGATATGTATAGGAACAAGTTGTTTTAAATGTTTGATAATATCCATATTACAGTATTCATTGGTTTGATATTTTTCTAGATTTTTGATGTTTCTTTAATGTATATTTTATAATTGATTTCCTGTTAAAAATTTGCTGAACAGCTTGTAATAGACTGTTGTGACAACTTACCCCATCTTACTGTAGTGAGACATGCCCTGTTATCAGATGTGTGTTTAGCAAACTCTATTTTTCCTCCCTTACTTTACTCTATAAGAATTATTCACTGTAGTGTAAAAAAAAACAACAAAAAAGCGGTGACAACTTGCACCAGTCTCATCTATACAGTATGTTAGAAATTCCTTCTGCATAAATGAACCGTCTAGATTTTACGGACAGAAGTACTCCATGCCTGTCTCTTGTTGAGATGGAGATGCCAACGCATATTTCATATCATCCATAAAACATCAGAGTCAAGATGGATAACGTTTATCTTCTCTCTCATTCTGTCCATTCCTGTATTCTTCCTCTCCCCCTCCTGTCTGTCTGTATTGTGGATGTGCTGAGCTCAGATTTCCTGTATGGTACAGCTCTCTCAGTGTTGACATACACATTAATTACCCAGACTGCCAGGAACCCACTTCTGGCTCCTTTGCCCCATCAGCTTTTCTCCTCCCTGTTTGTGTGTGTGTATGCATGTGTGTTTGTTTGGCAGAACGTCCCTGTATACACGCTTGAGCTGGATCGAGACGGCAGACGTGTGCTGTTGTATACGCAATGGAGTCGCACTGTCTGGATTTGTGCGCACGGGTGCGTGTTTCGGGAGTTGGAAAAGATAACACACTCGAGACCGCTCTGAATAAGACCTAAACTTTTGAGTCTTATTGTTTGGACAGTTTCAAGAGGATTAAGTTCAGGCCTAGTGACCAGCGCTGCTGGTGGAAAAGTGGGCGGGTGTAGGTCAAGCTGAAGTGCCTAAGGTCAAGATGGAGTAGGGAGGTGTCCTCTTGCTTGCCCATCATGTTCACAGAGCATAACATGTCGGATCCTCCCAGTCAGGGCTGCTGGAATTCTCCGCCGGTACTCCAGGGCGTGGGGGGATAATTGGTTATCTCTGAGAATAGGTCAACTGCGGTTGAGTTTGCTTGCTGTGAATGGTAAAATTCATGTTGTGTAATTCAGTTATGAATGCAAAATCTACAAAGAGAAGAAAACTTAGGTAGGAAGAGTAAGGCTTGTAATTAGGTCTAGAGGAAGGGAAATGCGAAGGAAGGAATGCATGGGTCTGTGAGAGGTCTGGCAGAGATCTGAACCGCCAGTCTTGTGGTGTGCATTAGCTTTATGGCCGCTGTGGGAGGCAGAGAGAGGGGTGAGGAGAGGGCACTGGAGGAGATCGCTGGTTTTCCACTCACCCCCATACTGTATTATTCATCACTGTAAAGTGGCCCTCTTTAATATTTTAAAGCAGTTTATGGTTGTGTGTGTGATCTGTTTATGATGCGATGGATTTCTGAAGTGGTGTTGGACATGTGTCGTCTGTGCAGGCAGGTGTGAGAGTGGCGGTACAGAAACGTGTTGAGGGTTGTTAGTAGCACTTCATTATCGCCTGACTGAATTACATGCTGAATTGTCAGATTATTTATTATTTTTTTTAAACATTTATATCAGTTGGTATTTGATATAAACTAATTTTTATTCAGCAAGGGTGCGTTACATTTATCAGAAGTGACAGCAAAGGCATTTATAATTTTACAAAACATATTAAACAGCGCAACTCTTTTCATCATTGCTAATAATAAGAAATGTTTATTGAGCACCAAATATATTAGAATGATTTCTGAATGATCATGTAACTCTGAGAACTGGAGTAATGGCTGCTGAAAATGCTGAAAAGCAATGGCATCATAGGAATAAATTAATGTGTTAATATGTTTTTTTATTAAAAAAATGCAGCCTCACACTTTTTGCGTATTTTCATATCTATTACGTTTTGATAAACTTTGCCATTCTTACTTGAAGTTAATCTTTAAAAACACAGATAATCTAATCTTTATTTTTTTCCAAACATATTATTTACTCCTAGGGATGTAGAGAAGGTGAGTGTGTTATTTATCTACCTTAACATTAAAATAGTTATCGTTTTTTATTTCTTTTTTTGTTGTTGTGGGTAAGTGTGTGTGAAGCATGGAGTGCAGCTGTATTCATACTTAAGAGTAAAAAGCAGAGATAAAGGAAAAGCCTGAGAAATATATCTTCGAGAGATGTATTGAGATAGATGGAGCCCAGGGATTGCCTTTTAAATAGACTTTATTAAAAAAAGAGAGTGAGAGTAGAAAGTCAGGAGTCAGAAGCATTGGCATTCAAGCATCATTAAGTCCCTGGCACAGTCTGAGAGAAGAAGACAGCGACAGGGCGAGAGAAGGAGGGAGAGTGAGGGACAGCGACAGAGAGGAGCAAGTGATGAGCAGATCGTTGAGTGGAGATGTTTTTATTAAGGTTCTTATCGATGCCTAAAGCTCTCTGTATTAATGGTGGACATTTTTAATGCTTTGCCAATACTGTGCATGTACACTATCATAAATCTGGAACAAACAGGAAAGAGAGTGTGTGGGAGCGGAAGGAAGAGGACACTAGGTTAAAAAGATTTATTATACGGCTCTCTGTAATACTCGCTTCTGATTGGTCCATTGCTATATTCGGCGGTTTTGTATTTATGTATAATGATGATTAAATTATACATTTCACTGTTGTTCATGCAACATACAGTAGCATCCTAATTTCACTCTGCTGTCGTTGTCTTTTAATGCCAGAATAGCTGACTATAGTAAAAATGACTTTGTCAAACTTTTAGCATATATATGGTGGGCATAAATTCTCTGCTAGATGCTAAGCTCAGAAGAAAATAGAAAGAAGTAGGAAATACTGCTTATAAAAACAAAACAAACAATAAATTGGCAAGAAACACAAGTAGCTGAATAAGAGAGAAGAAGGAAGTTGTTTTGGCTAACTAGTCTATATAAAAATTTATTGCAGATTAATAATATGCAATTGAATTTTCTTGTAGTGTTCATCTTGCTGCTAGGCTGATTGTTTTTTTTTTGTGCTTTATAATGGACTAGATGCTTTATTCTCATTTAAGTTAATATTTAATTTCAGCTCAAATCAATATTTAATATGGGTATATTTGTTTATTCATTTATTTGGGAAGTACTGTAGTCTTGCTCTGTACTTCCTTGCGAAAAATAACCGTGGTTTTATTATAGTAAAAGTGTACCAACCTTTTTTTTTTTTGGCAGATAGACTGCCACAGTTTTACTACACATACTATGGTTATTGTAGCAAAACCATGGTTAATATGTGGTTACTACAATAGCCATCATGGTATTTTTGATTTTATTTGTAGTGAAACCTTGGTTAATTTTCATAAGGGCTGTCAGATATCTTTATCGCTAAATAAACCTCTTCAGCTTCCCATCAGAGTCCGATCATCCTGTCTGGGTTTATTTTGCAGTAACAAACAGCTGATGTAGCAAAGTACTTGTTGGACTTGCAGTAGTAGCAGAAAGACTGACTTGACATGAACAAGAAGAACAGAGAATCTGTTCAGGGAGTGTTGAGGGGGAACATTGTGTGTAAAATGGGTGGATGATGGGAAAGAAAAGAAAGAGACTTTAATGAAGTCAAAGCGAGGAGTGGATAGTTGAATGAGAATACAAGAGAGAGAGAGACTCTTCACCCCACCCGGGTTTACGGCAGCTGGGTGGTGGTGGTGGGTCGGAGGGGCGGAGAGTGACAGGGTCCGTAGAAGAATGACTCGGTGGGGTGGCTTTGTGCCGGCGTTGAATAGAGAACTGAATGGGGCTCTTTTCTGCCACCGTGTGTGGGGTGTTTGTGGGGTGAAGGGCGATGGGGAGGAGGGGTCAGCGTACTCGCAACTCCTTTAGGCAGCGAGAGAGGGACTGACGGTGTATGTTTGTATTTCCTGTCCTGGCTTTCCATTCATAGTCACACTTCTTATTCAGTCCTCACGAACAATGAGCCGACATGTTTGAGTTGAAATTCGTAGGGCTTTACTGTACATATGAGCAAGTCTTTCATCTTTTCTTCTTGTTAACGCCAGCTTATTGACTCCAAGCTTTACACTTCCCTTCTAGGAAACGCCTGAATATTTCACAGTGAGCCAGACCTGCAGCCGAGGCTCATGCCAAGCCAACAGTGTCTTTGGCACACAGCCTTTCCCCAGGCTGCTGTGTCTGGCAATGTCCAGCAATTGCTGCATACAGTAGCATCCATTCCAAACCCAACTGCATGACAGACATCTAGGAGCGTCAGTTGCTCACTTTCAGGGTTCGCTTTGAGTTGTGCTGGCTAGAGGAACGATACTCCTCGTTTTGATTGATAGATGGATGTGACTTGTAAAGTTGGTCTTTTTTGCTCTCTAAGCTTCTTTTCTGAGTCAGACTGGCAAACCGACGTCTTGCATCAGGATCTTGAAAGTAATATGTGAAAGTTAAAAGAGTTATAAAAATCAGGAGTGAAGAGCCTTCCGCCTCAGACCCCCTGATGGTGCTGGTGGGGGTTTGGGTAGCATGTCAGATTCCTTTCGGCAGGGGTCTGGAAGCGGTGGTGCCAGGGCCACGTGAATAGGTCTCCTGCGGTCCACCTGCCTTTGTGCTTCCTGCCTTGAAAGAGAGACTTTCTGAGGCCATGGAGATTTCCCTCATCTTCTTAGCCTTCAAAGGAAGTTCAACCCAGTCCATGCCTGAAGATTAGACCACAGCCAATCTGTGGTTTATGCCCAAGTGTGACGGCATGGTTTTGTTTTTGTACCTCACAGAGAGGCGGAAATATAGCATCTCTTTCCAATATTTTATTGTTTTTGTTGTCAAACACCTTTCTCTTGTTCTTTTTAGTAGTCCGTTCATCTCCTATCCACTCCCTTATGTGCTCCCATTCTTTCTGGCTCCTTTATTGTGATGGAGGTTTGTGGTGTTCCCTTTTCCAAAGGCGGTGTGGAGAATCCTATATCTCTTAGTTTAACGCCTATTAAGACTCCCATCTGCCCCAGGGGTAGAGGAATACGGGGAGCTGAGGATCTCTTGGGGGGTTTTATTAGGGTTCTGCCATGGTTTGCATGCTACAGGGGGCCTCTTGGGAGGGATGTGGCTTGTCTTACCCGAGAACACACACATGCTTGCTCACCGGCTGGTTTTCAATGTCGAAGTGCTGGAACGAAACGTCCCCTGTGTGTGTGGCGTGCTGGTAAAGGCAGTCTGATGGTGTGTGACCAAAGAGTAATGTCCTCTTGTGGCGTCGCTGTAGTTTTCTTTGTGCCAGATGTAGAAGGCCACACACAATGTGCTTTTGTAACAGAGCAACCCTGACTCTGCCTGACTTGGAAATGAGAATGTTTGAGAGTGTATGACACTCAAGAGAAGTGTATAAATGTTAATAAATATATTCAGTCTAGAGGTTCACAGCGAAAGCAATGCAGTAAATGTTTTATGCACTGGAGCTGTTGCGTAGAATTTGACCTTTACACATGAACCCAATGAAAAGCAGTCTTTACACATCTAAAGCAGGTCATGTCTAGTCCAGGAGGCCCGGTTCCACAGTCAACGCCCTTGGGAGGAGTGTCGTGGATTTTGGCTGCACCCTGACTGCTGGGCTTGTTCTGGAAAAAGCAAAATAGTGATGCTTAATCCCTATGGAGTATGTGTTGTTGCCACTTCCACACCCTCTGGCACGACTCCCAGACTCTGGTGCTGCGTTCCCACCGACAAGGTTCTGGTTCTGGAGCCAGTATCCAATCTGGAGCCGTTTAATGTTTCAAATGCAGAAAACGGTTAATCTGAATAAGTTGCTTCTGTGATTCCCTGTGAAACCTGCTTACTTCCAGTTGTACACCGAGTAAAGTTTTACTTTAAAAACTACTAAAGTGACTACTCCTGGAAGCTGTTTGCACTGGAAACTGATGCAGAGATGCACGTTTATTTTACAGACATCATACAAAGGCTCCAGACACTTTTTGTTGAGCAGTCTGTTCCATTAAAGTAAGCTTCCGATTGCTTAAAGACAGTGAAGTAAAAAACTTTGTAGGGCTGAGTAAATATATAGATTTTTTTTTCTTCTTCTAATAATCACAGCCTTCATTGGAATAGTCCCAGTATGAGCCCTGTATTGAATGTGATGGAGTAAAACTACAGTATACCAGCAACATAATGGTGAGAAACATGTTTTTTTTGAGTTGTTCTAATGGGCTGCTGGCAAAAACAAACAAAACTGAAAATGACTTGTACAAACCAGTTCTTTTTGGTGAATCAAAAACATACATCACAACCAGCCTGATCCTGAAACGAATGACTCTTACAATATGTTTCTTTAAATGAATAGTTTAGTAATAGTGAATAGAAAAAGACAAATTACTGATTTGAATGAGTCTGAAACACAAACGAGTATTATAACTGAAATATTTCCAAATGAATCTCCAAATTACCTTAGATGTTTAAATATGTTCTCAAATCTCGTAAACCGAGTCAACATTGTGCTTTGTTTATTAGTAAGCAGGTTAAGTAGTAGCATAGCAAGTTCAGACACAAGAATGGTTTAAAAGTGCGAGAGGTATCAGAACCTGACAGGCTGTGGGTGATGGGATGAGTGAGAAAGCACAAATTGGAGAGTGAAGTGAAGCAGAGGGGGTCTTAAACTACTAACTGGGGTTCACAGCAAGGCCGTGTTCACAAGGCCTGTCAATCAGGTGTGCTTTCACAGACCTCACTTGTGCAAACTCAACAAGCTTCGGACTGTGTCTTTTGACACTTTACCTTAATCTAGATTGGCATCTTCTCACTTTGCTGGTGTAATGTTTGGATTTTCTGCATTCACTTGTATTTTTACTTTTTCCCCCTCTTCACTTC
Source organism: Poropuntius huangchuchieni (assembly GCA_004124795.1). Lineage (NCBI taxonomy): Eukaryota > Metazoa > Chordata > Actinopteri > Cypriniformes > Cyprinidae > Poropuntius > Poropuntius huangchuchieni. The sequence continues at coordinate 7,019 of SCHK01245752.1, forward strand.
CCCAAGCCTCTTACCCGCCGATGGACAGATGGACAGCACGGCCGACCTCACTCTCACCTTTCTGCTCACTCAGCTCTGCTCCACCTCTCTGCTCCGATTAGCAGGTGAGCTGAGCGTGGCGCGGCTACTTGCAGACCCCGATGCTTTACGGGGACATCTCCGAAAAGCTGTCACGGCCAACACTTTCCCAGACCCCTTCTGCTCATCCATCCATTCACAGTGAGCACTGTCCTTATGTGTGTAAATCACAGCAATGGGGTTGGCTAGCGCCCTATCACAGTGTGGCTCATGTTTACGAGGATTAAGGAAACAGATGGACGGCCATGCTGACTGGTGTGGCTTCATTAACTCTCCGCGCGACCGCTCTAAACTCCGCCGCCCCTGCACGTCTCGCTCCGGAGCGCTCCGTACAGAGCCCAGCCAGACCTGAGGTCTGTGGGGAGGGGGAGCAGGATTGCACTCATGAAGGCTGTGAAGATGTTTATTGATCTGAAAGCTGAGATGTAGGCAGGGTGTTTCTCTTTGATTGATTAATGTTGAAGTGAAGCAGTGGGACTTGAAAGAATGATTTCTGACATCATGTTGTCAGACCAGCGGTGGGATAGTGTTTTTTTTTCTTCTCTCAGTAGAGTTCTGTATGTGACAGTAGTTCTTTAGTGTTGAGATTTGTATGGCTGTATGAGACTTGAGTGAGATTAAGCTTAATAATAATAATAACAATAACAACAAGCATTATTTAAAATGTAGGAGTTATTTTTATTATTTGACCAGACAGTTGTTAAGACCAAAAGTGTTTCATTCAGATTTTTGTTGTGAGTGCATGATATTTCAGAGCAACATTGTTTATAGAATGATATTAGATAATACAAATTTAATTGTTTATGCTCATTTTTACATTTAAACAACCTTTGCCATTGTCTTATGCTTAAAGTTTACTTTTTAGAACATGAATTTAGTTCTTTAGAATCTTTAGCAAGTTTTAAAATGAATGTCAGTGTTTGATAGTATATAAAACTATTTATTTAAGAATTCAATCATGAAACATAATTGATCTCTAATAAGTAATGAGTGCACAGAAAATAAAATTCTGCTTAAAATAATCAGATAATTTTACCAATAAACAGGTCATTAGTTTTATGTTATCACAGAAAAGTGATAAATGGCTAATATTTGTCTCTTGATAAAATTAAAGGCCAAATAAATAAATATGCTACAACTACAACATTGTAACATACAGTATGAAAAAGTGGATTTTTATTATGAAATTTGCTGATGATTACATTTAACAGTGTTATTAGTGTTTTTAAAGATGAAATTTAAGTGAGTGTTAGATGATGGCAAATGTAAAAACAGGGGAAATGAGCCTGAACAATTAAGTATCCATTAGCTAGCAGCCGATAACTATAAATTTAAAAAAATGACATTGGCTCGTTTCTGAGAATGAATTTTGTTTCTTGCACTGAATATGACCCAATATGTTTGTCTTTTACTACAGAATGAGAGAATCAGTTACACTTCATTAGATTCTCATTCTTTCTACAGCAGCAAAAAACAGTCAGTCTCAATACTTCTATCTGTACCATCTCTACTATAAGCCATGTACAGTGCAGTTAAACCCCAAAGCCTAACCTTTTGTACCAGCACGCAAGGTTAACCTAAACCTCCAACCCCCTTCCTTTGTGTAAAGTGTAGCATTTTAACATTAAACGACCAAACCTTGAATCTTAATAGCTGTCTTGAGCCAGGACATACAGACAACCAGCAGCCCGTGGGATAGAGAGGTTTGACAGAAGATGCTTTTGGAAGGACAGGCTCACAGGGAGTCTTTGTGTGTATACTCCGGTCTGTCAGGAGAGATGTAAGAGCTGTACCCTACAGTATGTCACTCAGGGGTAGACAGGTGGTGGAAGAAACAAACTGGCATGAAAGACTAACTTGTGTTCTGGGGTCAGAGAATACTTTTGGTGGAGGTCTTTATGTTGCCATCTGTCCATAACAGGGATTTAGGCACAACAAAGGCTCTGCAGGGATCTGTAAGGGTAAACTTATTCCCATGCATTTAAACTTTGTAAACCTATTCCTATAGATTTTATTTTATTTTATTCACTAGTATTTATTAATCAATTCATCTATATTTTAATTTTCTTTTGAGGTCCCATCACTGTAATACCTTCTTAGTCCCTCATAATCACTTACAAATCCCCCGTTTGTCCCTTTGTTTTATTTCCAGTATACATTGAAGGTGAAATGCTGGATAAAAGAAGGCATGTGAAGTCTATCTTGCAGTCATTTGCTGCTTACATCTTCTTCATGCAGGCTGTCAGTAGCAAATAACGATTATGTTGCTGTGTACACGCTCTTGTTATTAAGTGCAAGAAAGCTTTTGTTTCATTGATTTAAATTACCAAGTGTGACTGACAGGAAAAAGCAAGCCTTTGTTAGTTGATGTGTCCACCCACGTCTCATACGCTTGCTTACAGCTGCGTTTAAGCACGTATTTGTTTGTGAGCGTGTTTACATTGAGTGACAGTTATACAGTGGCGTAGAGTACGTAAATCTGTCCTAAATGAGGCCTGGATGCTTTAGCGCCACAATTTACAGATCTGTCCCGAAGGCACAGATGCATTTGAAATAATGACCCGCAATCGACTGGAGACAATCGGAGAGAAAGAGAGAGAAATGGTGGGAACAAGGATGAACAGGACACATCGAAACAAACCCGCCTGCTCTCTTTTCCTCTTCTCTCAACGAGAGGGCCAATTACATGACTATGTCTTACCTGTCTTTCATCTAGTGAGGGGAGCAGTGTTGAAATGACGGTCCTCTCGCATGTAATTACACAGAGACGTCCTGGATAAGGGTGTCTGTCGCACCCCGTGACAGAGATACAGCCTTAAATACCTCAGAGGACATAAAAAGAGTCTTCTGACTCATTTGATCAGTTCGAACCTTGAGGCTTCTTCTGTTTCTTGAAGAGTCTGTGTGCTTTATCTAATTTTCAATCTAGTTTGGTGATTTGTCTGAAACATTAGCGCTAATTATTATTCCTTAATGAGGTTCTGTTTTGCTTACAGAATGTCTGATGTGTGAAATAGGCTTGTCAAAAATAAAGACTCCAAAAAAGGCCCGTTTATCAAATATTCAGTGGCAGAGTGGTTTTATAGCTATGTATTAATCTAATTTGCTTAAAATATTAGTGTGAATTGTTTTTAGTACTCCAAAAATGGGAGATTTTCTGGTTTCATTTGTAACTGAATAAAACACTGAAAATCTAATAAAACTTGCAAAATGGCTTGCTAAACTCTTTTGATTTCTGACGTCACAGTCTGAAACATTAATATATGACCTTATTGACACCTTTGGAGTTTTCAGAAACTTTGCCCACCCGGTCACAGTGAGGTAATAGAAAGTATGGCCGATACTGTTATTCCTGAACATTTTCTCCCGAAATGTGTTTACTAAATTGTTTGTTAATTATCAGCTTGAGAGATGAAACTAACATTTAACTTCAGAAATGCAATAAAATTGCCACCAGAGGAACTGTGAAACTAAATATTCTGGTCTATTATAAAACAAACTGAGGACTTCAGACTGGCTGTTCCCCCAAGATAGGGCGTATAAAATAAATTTAAGGAATTTTTGTTTGATATCTGCAATTTAGTTCAAAAAGAAATAATGTTATGTCTTTGTATAGCTTAACTAACTCGCCTATAAATTTGGTGATTTCATTGAGCGTAATAACGTCAGACCGCAGTCTGCTATAAGATTTAAGAGGCATTGATGTCATGCATGGTCGAATGGCATTTCACCACAACTCATCCAAAGGTCAGAAAACAAAGGCTTCAGCAAAAGACAGATTTTGAACAAAAGACAGATTAATATATGAAACACAAGACAGTGTTGATTAATGTTGCAGCTATAGCAGATAAAACATCGTCATAGACATAAAAATGCCATGGAAGATGTGCATGTGCAAATCTTACCGGTGAAAATCAGTTGCAACAATTTTTTGTTTAATATTTTTATGATTTAATTATAATTTATTAATGTTCCAACCAATTTTGATGTGTGGCTTCCTCACAACATTAGCTGGCTCCTGTGGTGTACCGCTCACAGCTGAAGCACAAAATCTATATCATGTTCTGTGTTCCCATGCTGTGACTGGGCTGGCCGCTTTTTCCAACAGTTACATAAATGCCATCCGCAGTCTTACATTTAGTCATTTTTATGTCTATTCTAACCATGTTTTTGGTAAAGGTGATTTTTAAACGCCCATGCCTTAAAGATACTTTATCCGTAATTGTCTTTATGTTGTTCCAAACCCTTGGAACTCAAAAGAAGATATTTTGAAGACTGTTTCAACAGTTTTTGTCCATACAATAAGACCTTATTGAAGACTTCCACTGCATATGGACATTGAGATATTGTTCAAAACATATACTTTCATTTTCCCCTGCAGAAATGGTAACATAAGGGTGAGTAACCGACAGAATTTTCATTTTTGGATCTGTTTAATTTCAATCTCACTTACTCCTTCAGTAATCAGGTCTCTCCTGTAGCTCCAGGTTTTCTGGATCACAGCCATGGATTTTCAGTCCTGGCTTTCAGATTTGCTTTGAGGCTTTTGAGAGATGGATGGTCAAAGGGAATGGAGGGTGGGATCGAGGAGGCTCACAGAAGAGAGAGAGAGAGAGAGAGAGAGAGGGCTGGCATAGGGATTAGCGTGATTTTGATGAAATGGTGTTGTCCATCTCAGAAGACCTACACACGGACTTATTATCAAATGGTGTCCGCAGGAGGGAGTTCAACCCCCACCTAAGCTTTTTTTTTTTCATGCTCACTTTTTTCCCCTGTTTATTCAAGGGATTACGGACCCCTAATCTCTTTGAACCATAATTCAGATTAGATTCTGTATTATTTTTAGGACCGGGCCTGTACCCAACTCACGCTCTTACCGACCATGTTACTCTAATAGAAAATTGATTAAAACGCTTGACCACTGTCCCAGATTCCAAGAACATGACATCAGAGTGATGATATAAACATCAACGTACAGCGCATGTATTCATCCCTTCACCGTCGATGACACACCGTAATTGATTTCTTCGTTGGGATTGTTTGCGCTTTTGTTCGTGTGAACGTTCAAGCATGCCCACGGGGAGAATGGAGAGACTGAGCTTGAGCGGGAACAAGTCAGCGTTGAGAAGATTACTTGATGATGAGCTCTGTCATTGTGTCATACATATTCCCCCTTCAGCATATTTTCTCTGTTGATTATTACTGCATACATGGCCTGAACGGCCCTCTTTGTGTGTATGTGTTGATTCCGGGCACAAAAACACACTAGGGATTACATAGCCTCTGTTTACTGACCGCTTGATGCATATTGTACACAAAAATGGCAACTGAGTTCAAGTCTGATTATTTGGTGCAACTTAAGTGCACATAGGTTTTTTTTTTAATCACTCCTAAATCAAGGCAAGATACCAAGTTAATACAATGGTCTCCTCTGAGGAAGAACAAATCGCTGGATTAGTCTTCAGAGTTTAGCAGCAAGGTAACTATATATCCATGAACAAAGCTGAAATTGTCTCTGTGAAATAAGTGTTTTGTTTTGTTTTTAATTTGGACTGGAGAACTTCTGGTCACAAAGTCTACACGTTCTGTTTTTTCCTTTTTTCTTTTCTTTTTTTCTTCGTCTTGGCCAGAGGAAGCTACAAGGTTTCCATGGTCATGAAAGACCTGGACATTTTATAAGAATTATTGAGATTAAAATAGTATTTTTT
>SCHK01245838.1:5738-19517 GCA_004124795.1 Poropuntius huangchuchieni
AAAAAGGGGTATGATTAATTGATGTATTTGTCAGGCTGAGGTCTACAAGCATGAATACAAGCTTTAAAGTCAACATTGGCTACCCAAACCCATTTTGTTTCTTTAGTGTGCTAAATGTCCAAGAAAAACAGGATATTCTAAGAGGGAAAAAGGTAGAGCAGTTGATTTTGTCCATCAGGAATCAATTAAATAGTGAAAAGGGTGTGGGTTTTGCAGTCAACTGTGAAGGATTTCTGCCAACACCGAATGGTTAAGCAGCCTTAGTGATGTCAGCCAAAAAGGAAGTTGTTTCAGAGATGGTTCAAGCCTTTAATGTTTAATGAAAGACCAAGAAGAAATTGAAGAAACAAGGAAACAAAAAAAGACCAGGAACGCATAAAGTAAATGAGATTAATTTAACTGAGAATTCGTTTTTGACTTCTCCTAAATAGGTGAATGTTAAATGTTGATGAGCATATGTTTGTAAACAAAGAGCTTTCATTACTACACATTTAGTTCAATCAGATTCTCTAAATAACACTTGTGAAGACTGATTTTGGCTGCAAGCAGGATATTGCTATAAAACATTTTAAAACCACAATCACCATCTTTAGCACCACAGATGCTGCCAGAGACATAATTTCACATCAGAAAACCGAGTGATCTCTACAGCAGTGAGACAAGTGTGAAGTTACCAAAGCCTCCTCGAAAGGTTTGCCTTTCTCCAGCTGTTGCAGGGCACGTCTGTACTGGTGCGTGACCGTCTCAGGTACGCCGTCGTCAGCCCAATCAGAGTACTCCGCATATGTTCCCTCCATATCTACAGAACACAATATTAACACAAACAGATCAGAAAGCAAGTTTTCTGAAAGCAATCTTTCATTTCTCTGTGTTGCAGGGACACACAGTGTCTGTTCGGTTTCAAAGATGCTTTGAATAATACAGTCTTTCTGATACTACTGCATTTCTCACCTATGTCATCACTACAAGGCAATTTTTTGACAAAGAAGAAAGGCTATATAAACATGAGCCATGCTGTACGAAAACCTAATCTGCGATCTGGCTCTCTTAGCTGAGTGGGAAGTGATCAGAGCATTCTCCTCTGCATCTCCGGTGCCAAAAGCAGCCGGCAAGAGAGAAGCGGAAAAAAAAACCCTGCTCACAAAACCAGACCATCTGGCTATCTGCAGGCTGCTCCTGGCTCTCCTGTCCCCAGCTTGTGCTCCAGCGTCTGGCAGCACTGGTGTCTACCTGACAAGACCGACATTACTTGGCTTTCAGAAATGCTCATGAAATAAAACCACATGCAACAATCAATATTATTTGTAACTTAAGTCTTAATCAATCCCATCTGACCAGATCTCAGTTCGGTCTAGACATGTTGTTCTCAGTTTATTTTATTTCGGCCAAATTGCGCAATCTTATAGTCATAGTCTAAATTCTTTCAGCATCCATTCTCCCAACCCTTTCTGTATGTGGACACAAGTTTTTCCGATTACTTATTCCAACTCTGAAAAGAGAAAAGAAAGGGAAAGCGGGGGACTGAAGGAGTGAGAGGAGAGAAATAGAGCAGCTCTCACCCATCAGAGGTACAGCTAGCTGCCGTCTGAAGAGTGTGTGTATGCGTTCGAGCTGGGCAGTCAGAAGCTCCTGCTGCTCCTGTGATGGAATGCTGCCAGGAGGAGGCTGGAAAACAGAGAAAAGGGGTTAAAACACCTATACACGACAGTCACCAATCATTTAAGAGATTTATTTAACATCCAAATTCGTACTTCTCAGTACTACTCATGTAATATTTAATAACCAGTATTTTAGGTCGGCTATTTTTATAGCAATTTAATCCCATGCTGATATTCTGTAATAAATCTGAGTAGGAACCCAAAGTGAATACCTGGACTGTGGAGAGAATCACAATCTCAAACTCCCTGTAGGCCTCCCAGATTGAAGCTCCTTTAGTCATGTGTAAACCCACTGCAGTCAGTGCCCTTTCAAAGATGGAGCGAACCCGCTCAATGCCTCCCTGGGCTCCCATTCCCCCAATGGAGTACTGTACGTACTCCAACCAGATCTCTGGACCTGTGGATGGGTTTACCAGTATCTCTTTTTTAATTCCCCAGCGCAAAACAATCCATCTTACAATTAAGCACCAATTACATGTTAATTATCAGATGGATTTACTTACAATACTTACAATGTTTTACAGCTCAAAGCAATACAAAATTTGACCAGTTTCAATGAACCGAAGAATATGAATACAATTAAGCCACACTTACACATATAATCCTTGACAGCCCTCTCAAACAGCTCATAGACTTTCTCACGGTCCGATTCGTCTTCTGTCAGGCGGATTTCATCTTTTAGCCAGTCCAACCAAATCTCTGTTCCACCAAACAAATCAGTCAAACACAATAACACAATACCCATATCTCCACATCATAAAATCTCAACACTCCTTTACATATTAAATACATGCACTTTCAAATATTACATATTTTTGCTTCTGATTTTTTTATATTCATCAAAAGCAACAAACTAATTTTCTAACTGCATTTTGTCCTGCTATTGAAGTCCAGCGCTGTATAAACATCTCCTATTATCATGCCCAGTAAATTAATTAGAATCAATCACAATTCAAATTGCTTCCTGCAGGGCTGCTGCTATCAAAAAATAGCCTGGACTCTAAAAGCACTTGTTACACATTATATAATATGCACCAATCTCTTTGTTGCAGTATCAGAGAAAAATCTGGCTAAGGCAAAAAGAGGAACAAAGAACAGAAACAAAATAAGGATGTCCCACCTTCAGTCAGAGGAAAGAGTTCGCTCATCTTCTGCCTGGCCTTGCGCAGTCTGTGAAGCTTCCCTTCTTGCCGCAGGAGTTTGATTAGGTCTACATGGCAGTTGTAGTCAAATGCATTGATTGACAGCTGTAGAAATGGCACATCGGTTGTTGACATTAGCATTATGACACTCATTTAGTATTCACAAAATTTTACAACTGAATTGATTTACCAAGTATTTTGTAGAAGTCGACCTAATAAAGTATGAACATGCTAAACTCAAAAATCAAAATCATGAAGCATACAAGAAAAATACCATATGATTGCAATGCTTCGAGAAGTATGAAAGGTATAAACTAAATCCTGTTTCTTCTAAACTGCATTACTTCATAAGTACAGACTCTTTCTAAACGTTTAACAACTAATATGTTTGGATGGGAGGATGGCTTCATCTGGACAAGGCGGGCATTCACTGTAGTCTAGCACGCAAGAGTGGGAGACACTGGAACAGCGCCACTTCCCACGGACAGAGAAACTGTGTGGGACTTAAAATCATTGGAATAAATCAGATAACGCCTATCAATGTGACTTCTTAAAATTGATCTACTACTTCTTGCAGGGAACAAGTAAAACTTTAATCTCTGCTTATGTACTGCAAAAAACCACAAGCTGGCTGATGGATTAGAGATCGGACACACTTGACATTACAGCTGTTGCATGACTGTGGTTGTACAGAAAACATCAGTGACTTTAGTGGTCAGGAATGCTGAACAATACAATGCATGCAAGGCCACAGAGACTGAAACAAACCTGTGCACCATTCATGGAAAATTTACAGAAAAAGCTGTCACTTTTGCAGGAAAAAAACACCTTAAACCGGTCTAAGCTGGTGTTCTGATCTCCTAGCTTGGTAAGTACCATTATTACACCATAATAAAGGCCTTTTTAAAAGTCCAATTTTTACATTCTGGCTGGGAAACCGAAGACCTGCTTATCCAAGTTTTACATCTACCTTAATGCATTTGCCAGAAGCTTTTATCGAAAGTGACTTAAAATGTACCCAAGGTATATATTTTATCAGTTCATGACCTGAAAATCAAACCCATGACCTTGGTATTCTGAGCAGCAAGACCATCTTAAATGGACAATTCACCCACAAATAAAAACTGTGCCATCATTTACTGAACCTCCAATTGGTTCAAACGTGTATAAGCTTCTTTTATTGCTGTCAAACGATTAATCGCGATTAACGACTGTAGCCACTGACTTCCATAGTAATTTTCCATAATATGGACATCATTGGCTACCAGTGGCTGTTTGGTTAACAGAAAAAAAAACTCATACAGGTTTGGACCAATCTGAGGGTGGGTAAATAATGATAATGTTTTCATTCCAGCCATAGCTGCTTTAAAGGGTTTGTTTAGCTGGTATAGATGCATTACTGCATTCTCTCAAGTAATATCAGTACAATATACGCACATCAGAAACTAGTGCTCTCATAATCTTAGTGCAAAAAGAAACATGCAGTACTAAATATATACAGTCCATTTATTGTGCCATTCTGGTGTTTTCATCTACTGTATACAGTTTGTCAAAACAGAAACCACTCCAAAACAGAAGGCCAAACCCCAAGAGTCGGAGCAATAATAAGGAGTCCCAGAACAAACACGTGGATGTGACTATTACAACCACTGCGCAACAGTGTCCATCTTCAGCCCCTGAGCGCCTCCTGCTACTGAATGTGGTCTGTAACCTAAAACTACTGTGTTGTAAACATGATTCAAATCTAAAGTCATCACAGGAACTAATAGGTGTTTCTTGACAACTCTGTTGCATTTGAGCTCTGTGGCGCGAATTTGAACTCCGTGCGCACGGCACGCGTCATCAAAACAATCCAACACTAAACTTTATTACTGTATATTTCACATAAAGTCTTTTGACACGCAAGGTCACAAAGCTCCCTAAATACACCCGGGACTGCATATAGAAGGAAAACCTAAGTAAAAAGGCGAAATAAAAAGGTAGTTCGGGGGGTTAAATATCAAGACGAGTCTTCGCTAGCTCGCTTAAGCCTCTGCTAGCCACATTCCTCAGGAACACAGTTATGCATTTCTATATTTTTTATCACTCCTGGCTATGTATTTGGTAAGTTAAGCACGTAGGACTTCTCTAATAAACGGGCTCTGCCAAATACATGAACAGAAACTCCCCAGCAGAGTCGTTCGTGCGGTTTTCTGAGAGCTGCGTATGTGAATGTTAGCCTCATTCATTCCTCTCACCTGTTCCTCCAGCCTCTGAATCTCCGCTTCATTTTCACGCTCATCCTCAGACGTATCCTCTTCATCTTCCTCCTCGGAATGCTCAACTCCCATCCCTTCTTCTTCTTCTTCCCCCTCCGACTCCATCTCTCGCTCCATACCCTCAGCCTCCTCTTCGATATCTGGCAACAACGTCTGCTCTTCGTTACCCGTCGCCGCCATGTTGAGTACTATCTGCCTGGAAACAGGGGCAGGGCTCGCGCACACAACACAAGAACTCGCGCGAAAAACAGGGAGCTCGTGCAGCGAGAAGGCGGGGCTCAACTACAGGCATTGACCGCTGTCAGTTTGGCATCTGTGCCAACGAAATTCTTTGTGGTGGTTTGGAAAAGTCTCATTCTTCGTCTGTCAGTATCTGTTTTTCGCGTTTTTGTCCAAAGCAGCGGTAATAAAATACCGTGACATTCTCAAATATAACGTTACACATATAACCAGTGTTGGGGAGTAACTAGTTACTTGAATTACAAAATAAATGTAACTGTAATCTTTTACAATTAATAATAAAAAAGTGTAATTAAATTACAGTTACTTGTGAAAATGTTAACTATTACAACTATTACAAATAATAGCATCTGAATATTTTCACTCACATACTGATTTGACTTATTTCCTTCCAAAACTGCTCTGACCTCTGTAAAATATGAAACACTTTCGGGAGTTTATAGTACACAGAAGAGAATGCATGCTTATTTGATAACTGTTATATTTCCTTTTGGGGTTTATGCATACGCTTTATTTTCTAAAAAAAAAAAAAAAATTCCCAAGGCATTGTTAGATGCCAGTGTTTTATGCAAAGATTTGATTAAAAAAAAAAAAATCAGTACCATTAAACTATCTTATGATTTTAAATCTGTATTTAACTTCAGAACAATTTCAAAGTAAAAAGAAATCTCAAAGTAAAAAGAAATAATCTTAATTCAAATGAAGAAAGATTCTGACAGTAATCAGTGAAAGTCTGACAGTAATCAGTGTTGAGTACTACTGTAAGGTTAACCCTGCCTGCTTTAAATGTTTCAAAATTAACTGTTTAGAAAAATTTTGAAAAAAAAAAAAAAATAGACATAGACATAGAAATTTAAATTTAGAAAAGTAATCAAATGTAATCAGTTGCTTTAATTATTTTAAGTAATTGAAATAGCAAAGACCATAGAATACCCTTAGCCTTAAAGAGACTTTGGAAATAGTTACACTACTTATTATATTTTATATAGCCTAGAGTGACTTGAAATCTGTAACCTGTTACATTTCCAAAGTAATAGGTTACTTTACCAAACCTTCCCAACACTGCAAACATACATGCAAAATGTGAAATAACTAATATTATTATTGTAATGTGCAAAACATTATTTAGATTTTTCAAGTTCAAGCTGAAATTGCTCCCCCTGCTGTTTGAGTTCCATGAGTTAACAGCATGTAAACAGATATATACTACAGCATGTGGAAATGCACAGCTATACAATGCCAAGATGAAAAGTATATTATTTATTAATAAATGACGACTAAAATGTGAGCAGCTAGTGCAGTGAAATGTTAGATAGATATAATATTGTTTGAGAGTTTAATGTTTGCTTGTGTATAACAGCGGCGATATTAATTATACGGCCGAAATTATCTATACAATATAATCTGAACGTAAAATGTATATTTATAGTTTTTAAAAAATCACTAATGTAAGATTTGTTACACTTGTATAATGCGGTGAAAGCGCTCCCTCTGCTGGTTGACCCTGTCTATGCAGTAGTCAGTCATCATGGCGTTAGCAGCTGCAGCCAAGCGCTGTGCATCTTCTGTACTTTTCAGTAAATCTTTGTCATTGCCAGAGCTCAGAACAGCCTGCTCTTATCATAAAAAGGTACGTGTCACTTTTTTTTCTTACTGTCGACCGTGGCACGAGAATTGATCTATGATTAAGTTGTAGTTCCTAATGTTTGAGAACAACTTTCAACGTGGTTGCTAGCTAAGCTAACATTAGTTTACTGCGTATGTAAACAAACCAGCATAACATTTCGTAACTTAAATGTGCGACAATATTTTAACAGTTTGTTCGAGTAGAAAACACGTCATCAGCTGATCTATATATTTTTGACGGAGTTAAAATTACATTCATCCCTGTTTAGTTTCATATTCCACTTGTGTAACGTAACTGTCCTACAAACTCACCAGTGATGTCCTTCAGTATCTTAACTGTGCAGTATAAACTGTAACAGTATACATTTTTATACTGATAGTTTTGTAAGTACACATACAAATTTAAATAATTGATTTACTAATAAAGATTATTAATCTCTGTTATGAAGGTCACTGATATTATTATCTATCAATGGCACGTTTACGTTTGGTTATAAACTGTGTTAAATCCTCTAATGAACGTCTTTGATTGTGGTCATGTTTTTACATGTCTTACATAACACACTTTTTTTCTGAAGGTGGTCGACCACTATGAAAACCCCAGGAATGTTGGTTCTCTGGATAAGAATGCCAAGAATGTAGGCACTGGCTTGGTAGGTGCACCTGCATGCGGGGATGTTATGAAACTACAGGTAAGACATTTTTGACATTGAAATTTCTGTCTATCTGTGCGTGTGTGTGTGTGTGTGTATACACACACACACACACTATTTACAGCAGTAACTTTGTTTTGTTGTCAACCTGTCTGACAGATTCAGGTGGATGAGAATGGCAAGATAGTAGACGCCAGATTCAAAACATTTGGCTGTGGCTCAGCCATTGCTTCCAGCTCACTGGCCACAGAGTGGGTGAAGGGAAAATCGGTGAGTCATTGTGACTCAGACCATTGCATGAATTCACAGTGTGATCAGATTATCTCATTGTGCTTCATATTTGTTCTCTCAAGCATTCCTACCAACATTTCAATGTTCTCTTTTCCATGTACAGATTGATGAAGCCCTGAAAATCAAAAACACTGAGATTGCCAAAGAACTTTGTTTACCACCAGTCAAACTTCATTGCTCTAGTAAGTGTATCAAAATGGCTGTTTAAGATTGTAAACACGTTGATGGCATCAAAAAAATCCTAAAATGTTTTGATTATCATATTTTTCTGGCAGTGCTTGCAGAGGATGCTATCAAGGCTGCACTTGCAGACTACAGACTCAAACAGAAAGACGACAAGGAGACGTTGGTGGAAGCTCGAAATTAATGTCCTCATTCACAGACGAGTCACTGTCACCCACTCTCATAGTGACTCAGAAAATTTCTGTAGTTTATATGCTTTCTGAGGATAAAATATACGCATTAGCCAGTGTATACCATGGCTACTGTATTCGCACCGCCTTTGTGTTGCTGGTTTGAAGTGGCTTGCATTTACCGACTGTGAAGATCTTTTGGATTAAAGTTTTCTCCTGTATATCTGAATCACGCACATTAACATAAACTCTTTATTTCCTAAAGATCTCATACTCTCACATGAAATGTTCTCTATATCAGATGCATACTACTGCAAAGTTTGTAAATGTACTCTACTACACTTTATAAAAAGAAAAGTAGGGGATTTGAAAAATGTCTATTTGTTTAGATTTTCAGAGGGGTTATCATAGTTTTGGCAGTGATTTGTAAGCAAAAAAAAAAAAAAAAAATTGACTTTGGTGCTGTATTATTTGTTGCAAAGACTTAATAAAGCTGTAAATATTCATGTTGCATTATCCATCATTTTGTATCGTTCTCTACACAAAACATTTTCTATAATATAGGTCATGAATGTGTGCTAATGTCTCCTTGAACCTGTGGAAGCGGTGCAACTCTCAGGTTTCTTAAAAGGATGTTCTTCAATACCAAAACCACAGTAAGCATCAGCAGTCCTGTAAGCACACAAAGAACAGCTAGGATTGCAATGAGCGCCGGGTCACTGGACTGTAGTATGGTCCGAGGAGTGAGTTCAATGTCTCGAGTTGGGGTAATTGAACCGGCTGATGCAACAGTGGCTGATGCTCCTGGTGGCTTACCGGTCGAATTCTCCACACAACCAGCTTCCTCATCTGTGGCTGGACTGTAGGACACTTGGGTGGATTGGGGTATAACAGATGTCAAATTTAGAGAGAGGCAGTCGTCGTAACTCAGTCTCTCTAAGGTGGGCTGGTCTGACCCCAAAAAAAAGGACCTTGATATTGTGCTCTCAGATAGTTTTGAAGATTCTCGACATCTTAAAAAACTTGTGTTACAAGTAGCGTCAGATCTAACCAAGACAGATGCACTTGTAGTCTGTTCTATATGTCTTTCAATCACTTTTCCAGATTCCATATTCACTGATGTTGATATTCTCTCAGCAGGTTTAAAAAGTTTTGGGCAGATGGCCATGACAGACAGAGTTAATAACAACTTCTGTGCGAGGTGCAAAGGAGCTGTGCATACAAGATCTGTCGCCATCCGTAACCTGTCCGTCAGAAGCCATCTATAAAGATACAAGATGTCACATTCACAAACCCACTGGTTATTGGCTAGTTCCACTGATCTGAGACGGGACAATCCATCAAAAGCCCGCTCTGGTATAGCGCGCAAACAGTTACTGTTAATCTTTAACACTTGTAGGTTCACCAGTGCACCCAACGAGGACAGATCTAGGGTAGATATGCAGTTCACTGACATATCCAGGTGTATTAGTGAAGAAGGCAGATTTGGTGGCACACTAGACAATCTGTTCCCCTTCAGAGTCAACATTCTCAGTCTGGTCAGACCTTGCAGTGCCCCCGGCTGAATTGCTCGTATCCGGTTATCCTCCAGATCCAAGTGCGTGAGATTCCCGAGCTGCCTCAGAGACCCAGCGGTGATGTAGGTGATCTGGTTCTCCTGAAGCTGAAGGGTCTCCAGACTTGACGGAAGCCCACGAGGAAAACGGACCAGTTGGTTGTGGCTGAGGCTCAGCTCCTGCAGGCCAGAATATGGCTGGAACACATTATCCACGTTGCAGAGCCGATTCCGGGCGACGGAGAGGACGGCGGTGCTTAGGGGGACGGAGCGAGGCAGAGTATGCAGGCCAAGAGACTCACACAGAACCAGAGCACCAGGACTGGGACAGCAGCAGCCTTTGGGGCAGGGGGATACAACAAGGCCAGCAAAGAGAGACGAGCAGAGATACAACAAGAGACAGCAGAGAAGACTAGGACGCATGGCTCACTTGAGAGAAAAGATCGAGAGGGACGGATAAAGGAACGAGGAAAGTAGAAATTAGTAACTGCTTTTCGTTTACCACAAATGAATCAGTTAAACACAAAATTAATTACCATGATGGACTCTGCAGCTCCTCCAGGACGTATTTCCTTTCTTGAGCTCGACTCCTAATGCGCTATCAAAGGTGTGACATAGGGATGTGGTACTCACCATTCTTGCCCTGTCTTAGCTGACCCTTCGCTTTCACTTTATCTGCTACACGTCTTTAACCTCTTCGCTCTTTCCTCACGTCCCTTCCAGAGAACGGTCCGTGCTCACCCTGAAAATTCTGGGTAGCGGCCCATCAAACTTTAATGGCAGCCTTAAGGTTTTGAGTTACCGGTTTTGTATCTTCTTCTCAATGCAAATTAATTGGGCACTCCAGTTGCTTTTCCCATGACACAGCTGCACTGGGTTAGTAGAGTACTTTTCCGATGGAAAACATGTTTAATACTCATTCTGTGCAGGAAATATGTTATTTGACCGTCTGAAGAACAAAACTAGGTGAATCAATGGTAAGCTATAGAGTTACGCTAACCATAGCCAAAATCATGTTCAAGTCTGCACCTAATTGTTCAGGATTAAAGAGAGCTCACTCTCACCCAAAGTGAAGTGAAAGCAGTGTGTATTTCCAGAATTATTTAGCACCTTGTGGACAAAAGAGGGGAGAATTCGACCTTGTGCTACGATTCTTTTTCGGGGCTCAAGTTTCTGGCTTCACTGCATATCTTTGATGTCTAGTCTTTGGTGACTACACACTACCAACACTTGGCCTTGCGCCATGGCAGTGGGGTTTAATTTCAGTTATGAGGCTAATTTGCATTCTGCTGGCTATTAATCAATGATAGGCTGATAACATCATTTTAACAAAAGCTGCATGTAGTTAAATAGGTGTGAGGATTGTTTTTCTTAAAAAATAACCGATGATTCCACTTCTGAATGAAGTTGGATAATCTATAGAGGGTAAATCTTGGGAATTATGAAGATGTCCACAGAAAGTTTAATAATGGCATAATGCAAAAATGATTGTCTGGTTCCATTGAAACCAGTATATTTCCATTAAGGCCAGATATTTCCAGATCTCTCTGAGAGCCGGTTGGAATGAGCTTCTGAAATATTGATTGGACATTGTATGGATGTGACAAAAGCTCTGTAGCTGCCGCCGTTAAGCTCCGCTGGGCTCTGTTGCTGGGGTTCTTGAGTTTCATATGCCTCAGCCAAGCCAACACAATTCTTTTGACAAAACCTCACAATTGAAGACGAACAGAGAGAACAAAAGTAAGCAGTGACATTTATAGTTACAAAAATATTCTATTTCAAACAAATACCGTTGTTGTTGTTGTTGTTTTTTACTTTTTATTCAAATAACCCTGAAATCAAATATATGTTGTGGTTTCCACAAAAATATTAAGTAGTACAGCTTTTTGACATTGATAAGAAATTTTCCTGAGCACCAAATCTGCATATTAGAAGGATTTCTGAAAGAATCTTTTAACATTGAAGACTAAAGTAATGAAAGTTATGTGTTTTTACTGTATTTTTAAACATATAAATGCAGTGATCACAAGAGACTTTTTAAAAAAAACGTAACCATACAGACCCCAATCTTTTGAATAGTAAGGTATGTGTATCTCTGAATAAATTCATTTATTTGGCACCGAGCAGAAGAGTTCATTTTCAGAGTTTATTTTTCTTTATGACAAAACATACCTGACAAAATGCTAATTAAATCCAATACTGAGGAAAGTCATGAAGTTTAGATAAAATAACGGTCATCATATACAACACCTGATAACAGCTTTAAAAAATACAGCATAAATTATGGGTTACCATGCATATAAACATTTCATATGTAAAATATAACTGAAAGGAAAGTGGTCAGAAAAAGTTTCAAAAGATGTTTTCTTAAGTCTCTCAAAAGTAGAAAGTGATTCACAAAATAGTTTCAAGTGTTGTTTATTTTCCATATGAATAATAAAAGTATCAACTTGGTTTTTTTTTTCTTATTTAGCAAACTAGTTAAAAAAAAATAGCATGTTGATAAAACATTTTTTTCCCCACTCTTCCTCTGATGGCACATACACAGGTTGCAAAGCAACAAGAACACAAAGAGTACAAATGTGAGCATCATATCTACCAAAAGATTTATATCTACCAGTAGAAAAAGTTTGGGATCAAGGTCAT
Source organism: Poropuntius huangchuchieni (assembly GCA_004124795.1). Taxonomy (NCBI): domain Eukaryota; kingdom Metazoa; phylum Chordata; class Actinopteri; order Cypriniformes; family Cyprinidae; genus Poropuntius; species Poropuntius huangchuchieni. The sequence continues at coordinate 18,161 of SCHK01245838.1, forward strand.
TCCTGCCCGTTACTGTAAAAGCTCTCACGCTGTGGTGTGATTGGCCTTTCTGAGGTGGCACGTACAGACCAGTGGCTGACTGGAGGTGACATTTGAGGTGGTAGGCTGAGGCTCCTCTTTCTTCTTGGGCTCGTCTTTCTGCATCTCCACCTCTTCAACATCCTCCACCTTTTGGACCTCTTTCGGCTTGGGCCGGGGGTCTTTTCCGTCCTTCTCACCCACCAGTGCTTTAGTGGGTTCTCGTAGGGTCTTTGTGGTTGTCGTCTTACCTTCCTGAATCTGGTTGTGTGGTTTCTCCATAGCTTTACTAGGTTGGCTCATGTATTTCCTGGGCGCATAGGTCTTTGGAGGATAGTAGGCCTCAAGCTTACGTTTGTGGCTCATCGCTGAAGCGCAGCAGACAATGAAGATGATGACTACCAACAGAGAGGTCACGACAATGATGAGAAGCAAGTTCTCCTTCAGGAAGTCCACCACCTGGTTGAAAAGGAAGTCTTTGATGCGGATGAAAGTGGCTGTTATGTTAGGAGGAGGCGAGGGGGATGGAGGAACATGGGTGGTACGAGCGATGGGAAAGATGAGTTCGGGTTCATCCCCGCTACCCTCCATTGACACGTTGAATGGGGCGGGCTTGGCGAAGCAACTGCTGCCCCAGAGAACAGTCAGGAGCAGGCAAACGAAGCGCAGAGAGAGTGACATGCTTCCTCTAAAGACCTGAAAGAAAATGGACACAGACGTGGCCGTTACTAGTCATTGCCAACAGAAAAATGAAGTGAGCATTTTGTTTCATGAAGGTGGTTACAGCCGTTTTTTCATACATATTTGGAAGATCATAACACTTTATTTTTTAGGTGTCCTTGTTACACATATTACACAAACTTACTATAATAATAACAATTATGCATAATTAATTACATGCAAGTAACCCTAAGACGAACCCTAATCCTAACCATATAGTAAGTACGTGTAGTTATTACTATATATATTATTAATATTGCTCAGTACTTAAATGTATAATTACACTGTAACAAGGACACCTTAGAATAAAGTGTAACCCACTTTACAATAAGGTCCCGTTAGTTAATATTAGTTAGTTAATGCATCAAAAAACAATGACCAATACATTTGTTCAACTGTTTGTAGTTAGTTAATCTTAGCTCAGGTCTATCAAATAATATTAAGATATACAACTTTCTTTTGATTTTAATATTGTTAATTTAATTAACATTAACTAAGATTACTAAATGCTTTAGAAGCATTTTTCATTACTTCATGTTAACTAATGTTAAGTGGAAACTTATTTTAACACGTTACCAAGTTGTATTTTTGTAAAAAAAAAAAAAAAAAAAAAAAAAAA
>SCHK01245992.1:3856-19990 GCA_004124795.1 Poropuntius huangchuchieni
CATTTTTTAAAAATTCACTAGGATCAACTTTATAAAAGCAGTGGTTCTCAAGCAGGGCGCCTTAGCAAACTTCCAATAAAAAATAAAATAAAAAGTGAAGTTAAACATGACAATATTTATAAATCTCTTTGGAATAAAATCAGCTAATAAATTTGAACTGAAAATCTTAACAATAATGAATTACAAATAGAGATGTCAGTTCTGAACTTGTTCAATTTTAAAAGAACCAGAATCTCCAGATTACAGCCTGCATTAGTTAACACTAAACACACACTAGAAGAATCACTGAGACCCCAGCAGCCCATCTGTGCAGCGGCTCTCATTGTTCTTATGACAGCCAATGGAGACGCTTCGTGTTGCCTGGCATTGTCCCAAGACAAAGCTGGACAGTTAAAAGTAGAAAGAGTAAGTAACACATTATGTATTTATCCTCTACACTATTCCAACCCAGTGTGCTGTTCATCTTTTGGATGAGATACTATAAAAGCATCAACAAAGTAGTCTAAATGACTTGTGCGCTATATTTCAAGTCTTCCTGAACTGGATTGAAGTGTAAATCAGTATACAATGGCCCGTCTTGTTCGTTTATGACACATCAATGACATAAATGCTACCACAGCACATAAATGCACCATTTTTGGAGTTTTGTTTTTTTTCAGAATCATTCTGATTCTGATTTTGAATGTGAATATGAAGGTAAATAAGATTTAAGTTAAGGTCTTTAGTAAATGACAACTTGAATTTTTAGTCTAAATAACGACAAGATGTTTATTTTTAAATTAACTATTACTTTAATATGATTATAAGTCTTCAGACGGACATTCACTATACCCGTACAGTTAGTAAGATACTGATATATGATGCCTCAACCAAGATGAACTGTACAATAAACTTTATAAGGAAACACACTGCAATTCAAATATATCAAATATGCATTTTGAGGGATTTTTATTAATCAAGGTTGTGCTCTATGCAAAGACATCATCTGCCAATCAAGTCACTTCACAACACTGAATAACACATTTCTATGGACAAAAAGCATCTAGAAACAAACAAAGAACTTAGAGTGACCTGTCGCGGGAAAGTGCACAACCCAAGTTGTCCTAAACGTCAGAATGTGTCATTTTAAGTGCTTCAATAAAAGCATTTAGTTTAAAGAAGCTTGACCTGTCAGGCACTCTGGCAAATGTGTGTGTTGTTTAATGCATTTGAGACATTTTTCTCAGCACTTAGATTTTATGGTTGTATTGTTAGCATAATGATTTACATTTGTCTAACTATTTCTTGTTAGATATTAAGCAGAATGATAAAATTACATTACAAATACATTTAACACAAGTAATTGTATTTATTTTTTGAGAGCAGTGACAGTCTAAGAGTAGAAATGTAATATGTTCACAAAAATGAATGTGTGTTCCTCCTACCTTGTACAAGTAAAGTCTCTGCTTTTGTTTTTCTTTATTTTTAATTTAGCGATTTTAACTTTTAAATTTCAGTTTCACGTTTTCCCTTTTTGCACATAATGTCAGCACACAGCCTACATTCACTATGCCTTCAAATTGCATATTGTTTTAAGAACAACACTGGACAGGATGTGGAATGTTTTTAGATTTTGTCCCCCCATCCAATTAAAGAAAAAACGGATAGATTGTTATCGATACTAGACACTACTACCTCAGCCACTGGCAGGTGCCAACACAAGCTCATCCCAGGATGGCGAGATAACCGCCAACTGCCCTCAAACTCGCTCGGACTGTTTTAATAAACGTGAAATATGACGCTGTCATTCTGCAGCTCGCGCCGCACGCGTTAAGAATTTAAAAGTTCCTGAATAAAAATCGTACAGCTCGCGCGCGTGGCGAATAACTTTAAATTGACACGTGCCCGCCAATGTACTATCATCACAAAACACTCCAGCCCAGTCCAAATGACAACGCGGAGGAAAGCACTCGCCCTCTGTGCAGCTCAGCACGTTTTCTAAATTGCTCGTCGCAGTGGTTTCAAAGAACCCAGTTTGGCTCCGTGATTGAAAAATGATAAACCCTCATTTAAGGGCTGTTCTCAGAATGTGATGTTTTCCTCAGAAACTGGTTTGCGCTAATAAACCCGACACACTAACAAACAATGTTTTAAGCACTACTGCAGATTATTAACTCACCGTCATTTATCTAGAACAGGCGTGAGAAGAAACATTTTCTCCTTCAATTGCATTTAACGGGCCTCTCCGGCAACACCGCATCCGCGGCTCGGCATGATGTGCAGCCCGGCTGCCTCCCGAACACCCCGGTGCAAGTTTCTCCAGCTCCGGTAACTTCCGAGCGGAGCTCAACTTCTGAATTAGTCTCTAATGCAACACGTTTGCTTCAAGCACCTCATAAAATCTTTAATTAAAAAATACGCTTTCAATACACAACTAACCGTTTAACTGAACAAAACAAATGTATCCGCAAGGTTTTATTAGCTCACCTGCTAACTACTGCATTCACGGGATGCGCAACTCCACTCATTTCGCGCTACAAATAACAAAACAGTTTCATTGTGTAAACAGCCACGCAACAATGACAAACAAACAATTCGGTTTCTTTTTTCCACAACTCAACCACTAATTAGCATTTTGGCTAAGAGCGCTAATAAAGATGATAGACTCACTTTAGCATGCTAATGCTAACGAATTTGGCGCACCCTATTTAACGCACATTCGTAACACTTGTTAACGAACAGGAAAAAATGCTGTTTGCCGGTGTCAAATAAACGCAAACAGCAGAGCAAGTGAGTAAAATACTTTTGAAGATAAAAGGGCCTAAATGTGGAAGCTAACAGGCTAGCGTGGAACAGTGCAGAGGAGCGGGGGCAGCGTGAACATACACAACTGATCAGCCGCAGCAACTTTGCCCATCAAATCCGCTCGAACCGCAACAATCGGAGCGGTTCCTGAAGCAGAGTCTGCTTTAACTTCGAGATAAAGTCGGGGAATTGGACTTGAGTGACGGATAATTCAATGTAAAAGGGTTTATGAAGCTACAGAATTACACTTACCTCACTTCCGCAAATCGTTTGCTGCACATTCGGCAGCCGCCATGTTTTTTTCTCTCTTGGTGCTGCTGTGAATGTGAATCCCACAATCCCGCTCACTGCGATACTGTACAGGACAGCAGCCGCGGCCCACACGCTCGCTGCTTTCATAATGACCGGCTCTCAAGAGCTCTGCTGTCAGCACCGATCTGACCGAGCATTTCAGCCTGATGATGAGCAGCATATTGTACTGAAGAATGCACTATTATGTGCTATTGATCTGTCTACGAGTGGAAATAATGGCTAGATTGCACCAGTGCTATTTCGGGCTCAGTAAACTACTTTAATTTGATGTCTGGCTGAGGTCGATGAATTAAGTTCACAATCAAAAGTATGGCTCGACTTGTAAGACTGTGTCATCACTCAGTAACTATATTTTCAAGCGTTTTCTACAAAGGGGTTTTCAAATTGAAGACCGTGGACCCCCAAGGGAGTGCTAAGGGGTCCGTGGAAATGTTAGAGAAAAACTAAAATAATAAAAAAAATAAAAAAATAAGAAGAATATTTTAATTAAATGAAAAGTATTTTTCATAAAAGTAAATAAAATCTAACAGTACAGTACTATAATGAATAGAATAAATGAAACTATCAAAACTAAATATTTTCAAAACTATTTTGACATGTTCAGAATATCAATAATTGTTTTATATATATATATATATATATATATATATAAAAAAAGTTTATATTTTATACATATATAAATATATTTTTAAAAATATATTTATATATGTATAAAATATAAACTTTTTTTATATATATATATATATATATAAATGGCTTTTACATTTTAGGATGGTTGTCCCTTACACAAGATTTTTTTTACCATTTTTGCGGTAAAAGAAAATCATGAGATTAACTGAAATACAGAAAATCACAAAAAAAAGTCTGGATGCTTTAAGGTAATGAGAACTTGGGTGGAAATGTGCTTATTTTTCCTGACAAAATGTCGTAAACAAGCTTCCTTTTCTATTTTTAAAATAATGAATTTTTTTTAATTGATTTTGGGGAGAAATACTACCAGGACGTGTTTTTGTGAAATCCATTCACAGAGCAATTTAACAAATATTAATTTCTTGAATTTCAGAACAGAAGAATGATGACAGATATCGACAGCATAAGTTTCCGATTTAATAGTAGCCACTCAGATACAGCTTTCATCTCTGCGCACAATTAATATTGAAAAACGACATCACATCCTTCTATACATTAAATAATGCCTTGAATGTACACATGTGAGGCAGCAAGATTTAACTGATCCGATTTTTTCTTTCACATAGCATTTTTAAACAAGACAGCCATCGATGTGTTCAAATGTGCGCCTTATTGTTTGCATCTCCATGCAACCCAGCGGCACAGCTATGCAACACAAATAAAAATGAGGAATTGATTTTCTTGCCAGCATAATGTGCCACATCATTCCTATTAGCGTGCATTCTGCTTAGAATTAGCTCGTCGAATCATTTTCGAACAAAGAAAACGTCCATGAATGCCAGAATAATCTTATCCCTCTGGAATAAATAACATTTAGTGCAGGAACGTGTGTTCTTTAAGTACTAGTACATTCAAATACATATCGAACATCAGAGCTGAAGCATGCACGCTTTTGAATCTACAGTACAGTGCAAAACAAAAATGTTCTTTCCTGAGACTACGTAGCATTTAATATCCCTTCATACCCAAAACATGACATTTTCATCCACTAAGACAACATATTCTTTCGTTTTCTTAATCGAGGCAGTGCCTTAAAAATATCTACAGATGCAGTGGAATTCATTTTGGGTGTACACAAATCATGGGCCATTTGGTTTGGGTGAAGCAAAATCTGTCATGAACGCAGCTGCACATAGAAATCAAATGCATTAATGGACTGTGAAACTGTGCCTTAATTCTAATTTGCTTCTAGTGTCAAGAGGAAATGGATATGCACGATATATACAAATATAAAGCACACTGGAGGACGTTTAATCCATCCATCTGCTATAAAGAACAGTCATAAAGGGTATAGAGAAAGTGGCAGAAGTGTGTATGCTGAGGTGAAGCTGTAAGGTCCTTTGCTCGAATGCTTGAAACAAGAGTGAAGTGCAAAATAAGAAGTGTTTCTCAGTCCCCTTGCGTTCCAGCAGCATGGCAGCACAACTACACTGAGCGCGTCTCCACTTCGATCTTCTCCTCTGCCTGGGAAGTTTCGGCCTCCTGATGGCTGACACTGGGCCGCACGGTCACCACCGGCCCTCCTCCGTGGATGGAATGGAGGAAGTTCCAGGTCTCTTCGGATATCTGACCTGAATCGGCACCTGTTAAAGCAGAAAAGAATGTTTTTTTGAGCAAATGTGTTAATGATAGAAACTTGAAACAAGTACACTACTGAATGCAGGGCTGAATAATTAGCGAGTTTTATTCGTGATCACGATTTCTGCTTCTATCGATAAATTTAGCATAATCAACTGCGATATTGGCACGCTGGTTAATTCTTTGTTATTTCCAAAAGCATTTAGATATCAAGAGCTTACAATCCCAATCACACTTGGACTTTAAAGAGTGTGCAGCCATTGCTTTCCATAGTACTGGGAAAAAAAAAAAAAAACTCTATGAAAGTGTTTGTGTGTTTTGTTATTTTTTTTGTCTCCACATACATTTAGACATCAAGAGCTTAAAACCCCAATCAAAACTTGGATTTTGAAGAATGCATATCCATTGACTTCCATAGTATTGAAAAAATACTATGGGAGTGAGTGGCTACCATCAACTGTTTGGTTACCAACATTCTTTAAAGAGATAGTTCACCCAAAAATGAAAAGTCTGTCATTAATTACTTATCCTTATGTCGTTCCAACCCCATAAGACTTTCGTTCATCCTTGGAACACAAATTAAGATATTTTTGATGAATTCCGAGAGCTTTCTGACCCTCCTATTGATAGCAAGGGTTCTACCACGATCAAGGTCCAGAAATGTAATAAGCACATCATTAAAATAATCCATGTGACATCAGGGGTTCAATCGTAATTTTTTGAAGCTACGAGAATACTTTTTGTGCGCAAAGAAAACAAAAACAACGACTTTTTAAAAAAATTCATCTCCTCCGTGTCATCCTGGCTCCATTTTGGAAAGCATCATGACATATGCTTGTGCTTTGATCTGAACGTAAACAACATATGCGGTTCATTTTCAGCATCACCACAAAAATATATGTTGTTTACGTTCAGATAAAAGTGTCAACATAAACAATGTATCCACGTGGTGCGGCTGAATAGCATATATTGTTTACGTTTAGTGGATACTCTCTGAAATGGCGGCAGAGTGACATGGAAGAGATGAATTGTTGAATAAAGTCATTATTTTTGTTTTCTTTGTGCACAAAAAGTGTTCTCGTAGCTACAAGTAATTACGGTTGAGATTATTTTAACGATGTCCTTACTAGGTTTCTTGACCTTGAAAGTGAGTAAATGATGACAATCCTTTTAACAGGATTTGGAATTATTTTAATCAATAATAGGAATTTTATGGTTTTAGTTTTTGAGAAGCTTTTCAAGGTTTTGTTACAGAGTGTGTTAAAGCAACTGTTTTTACCTTGAAATATTAGCCTTAAAATCATTCTGATAGTACACTGACATCTAATAAGACGAATGGCTTTTGGTTTTTTCACACAATATACACAAACTATATATAGTTGCTTTAACGTTCATGATGAATATAATAAATCGGTAAACTAGATGAAGTAAAATAAACCCTGCGTAAGTGCGTATGAGCTAACATGCCCTTGATTTGTTCTTATGTGAAAGTGCAATGAATCTGATTAAATGTAAAAAAGACGTTTCTCAAATAAAACAACTGTGATTAATAATCAAAATTATAATTTTTAAGCAAAATAATCATTTTAATCATTACCGTGCAGCTATATTTGAAACGTAAAGCTAATATTGATCTCATTTGCTTTACTAAAAGGACAGTTTACTCAAAAATGACTTAACCTAATGTTATTCAACTTTAAAAATATTTTGAGGAACTTTCAAGTTCAAACAACATTAAACACTATTGTTTCATAGAAGAAAGAAAATCATAGAGGTTTAAAAACGACATGATGACAGAATTGGTTATTCAGTTTAGCTAGGAAATACACCATATTGAGAAAGCAAAATGAGTTACAAAAAAAAAATCATGATGGTAAACATTACCTTGTTTTAATGTGATGTGTCCATTTTTATTTACAGCAATCTTGGAGTTATCGATTGGTCCTGGCGGGTCTGAAAGATACAAGACCATTCATCATCAGAAACACACCGAATACCCCCCAAAAAGAGAAAAGCAAACAAAATCTATAATGAAATTCTTCAAGAACTCCTTAGTCATCAATAACTGCAAAACATAATGCTAATATTCAATTTCAAACTTTCAGATACTTTAGAAGTATCAGCAGCAGGGATGAGAAATGACTTACCAATGTCCTTGCCTTTGACAAAGCCTTCCCATTCCCGGAACCACTGCATGCTGATACAGTATATCACCACAGGAGACTCCTCCTCCTGAAATGCCTTATTGAGCTACATGAAGGACAGCAAAGATGGGGAGAGAAAAAAAAAACATGAAGAGACAGATACCATTACCAGTGTGAGTGTTTCTTCATAAAATATCATCCTACTCACTGCAGCCAAACAATAACACCATAAACTGCGACAGAAGCTCTGTTCCAAATCCTAGTGAGCAGCATTACTGTCTATGGCTTACATAAGTTACTGCTTTCTATAGGGCTGTTCACACAGAACGTGCTTTGGCATTGTACTGTGCTGCGTTTCTATAATATTTCTAGGTGAACATGCACTAGATCTTTTATTGCTGCACCTGCATCTTCTTGAGTCTTTTATATGGTCTAACACAATGTAAATTTAGTCATTTTATAGTACAAGTAGAGTGAGTGGTGAGTTTATTAGAAACATTTCTGGTTTTGGTCACTTCGTGTTATGGCCAATAACTGACAAGTGTCTGATATTCCAATTCTCTATTACTCTACCTAAAAATAAAACCAATCAATTAATCGTTTTAAATGCTTCAAGCTGTATTACATTGTAACATACAGGATTAAAAAAAAAAATTATTCATTTTGAGAAAAGACATCAAGGGGAAGATTTAGCTTGTGGCAGCACAAACCCTCATTTGGCATTAAAAAACTACTGTCAGGATTTACTAAAGATATACAGTAGAAAAAGTAGTGCTGAAAAGGCATGAAAAGTAATTTTTGAGACCTTATTGAATATGCATTTGTAGGAGATTCCCATTCGATCTGTAAATTTATGGGAGGAGAGTATTTAAATTAATCAGGCAATGTGATTTACTGAGATTTGCGCTTGTCAATTCACTGGTATTTGCAGCATTATTTAAAGGGGTCATCAGCCAGAGATAGGGTCAAACAGTCTCTCAGAGAACTGCTCATCACCCCACAGAAGAGAGCGGTGGGGTGAGCAGAGCTCATTAGCATTTAAAGGGACATGCACCGAAATAGGTCGCTGTGAACAGAGCTGTTTTTGACAGGGTAAAAAGGCTGTTGTTTTATACTACCATTGTGAAATTTTAACCAAATTATGTTATAGACTTTTCATTAAGACCTTAAAGAATCATATCAACCTGTGGAAAATGGGCATCTGATGACCCCTTTAACGACCAAAAAAAGCATGTCTTAAAGCAGGCAAATGGAAAAAACTGGTACTGTAGATAAAACAATTAATTTTATCTTTCAGTTGTAATTTCTTTAAACAAAAAGATACAGTAATTTAATATCAGCCACTTAGACGTTATTAATCATAAAATAATTATCAGCTTCAGGGCTACAGAAAACGATAACAATCTATAATGGAAATAGTATATTTCATTATTGATTAATCGTGTCTGTGCAATGTGAAGTGAATACATTCACCAGTCATGGCTCTTTAAAATATGAAGAAAACGCATATGAAAAATAGCAGAGGTTACATTGTAAGCTGCTGTTGGAAAGGTGTAAGATCCAAGCTACCCAAAACATGAGAATGCTTTATATTAAGCTCTTTCTAATAATAACCACAGATTAATAAATGGTGACATTAATCATTACTTGCAGCCCTAAATGTCTGGTATCGGAGAGTTTTTTAATATAGGAGTATAACTACATGAAGAGTCTATATTATCAGTCATTTGGCCTCCTTTATTTGGCCTTAACTTAAACTAAGCAAAGGATCTCTGGCTGACTTTGTTCTCATGCATTAATAATGAGCACAATTTGGGGGGGAGGGGCAGGGGTCACACTTCTGTTCTCAGTCTGAGAGGGTGTTGGTGGTGTGCGTGTGTCTGTGCACATATTAAGAGCCCAGATAACAGTGCAGGCGTTAGACCAACCCAAAAAGACCAGATGCTTTTTACTCCACATATCCCCTTAATCTAGGATGTCACTGTGGCTCCTACCCGAACAAACATGTCCAGCTCATTCTTGCGGCGTTTTTCCAGCTTCTCAATCTCGTTCTGGCAGGTGTGGCAGACATACAAGTGATTGACAGCAGGGCCACCTCCATACCTATCCCACAACGAGCCACCAATTAGCATTTAATTAGAAACTGAACTTCCACTGGAAGTTATGAAAAGAGCAGTTAACAATTTTTACCTGCTATACAGATGGTCCCATACATTTTGGGGAAGCATCATAACAAGATCGTCAACAGACGAGGCTTTATTTGGTGGAATTCCTGTTGGAGAAGAAGAAAATCAAGAGGTTTTTAAACCACAAAATAATTAGTTTTCCTACCCATGACAAAAAAAAAAAAGGGCATCTGTCCCCTGAAAGTCAACACGAAACAGCATGCAAGAAGATTTATAAATAATTCATAGGGAATTTCTTATATCTTTGTTCCTCTGTCAGATCTTTTCCTTCAAATTCATTTGACTCAGTTCAAACAAATCAGATCAAGGGGACGAAAATGCTTTGAAATACTTTCTGAAGAGATTCGCATTTATTCGCTGACCTCATACTGCACTTTTTGAAAAAAAGAGAGGAAAAAACAAACATAATCAGTGAAAAGGATGTGGCAGCACTTGACTTCTGTAATGCTGGCAGAATCTGCAATTATATCTAGTGTGGAGTCATATCTGTGGTGTAGAAAATACTTTATAATGGTCAAGTGGGAAATGCCTAGATCTTCATGAAAGTGGTCCTCACCTCCGTGGGCACAAAGGAAGTCATGATTGGAGATGGGTCCTGGCTCAGCGAAGGTTTTGAACTTGTTCAGCCACTGGCGGGAGATGTAGAACTGCAGGAGGCTTGGCTCCATCATGTTGAGCAGACTGGTTACCTTCCGCCTCTCCTTCTGAGTCTCGTCGTTACTCTTCCTGTTACACACACACACACACACACACACACACACACACACACACACACGTGACATCAGCACCATTTAAGCAACTGTCAACACAAACGCTTCCCCACAGCACTGAGATTTACAGTCAGACTCAAGGCTGTTTGTCCTGCTCAACATAACCTTGAGCTTTTCTAACTACAAAACAGCTGCATCTTAAATTATTGTTTGTTCATGACTATACTAGGAAATACTGGAAAAAAAAAAAAAAAAAAAATCAATAGGCAAACATAGTTATCAGAAGCCATATCATTTAATAGATTTAAAACTCTATTTAATAAATAATGCAAAAAAGCCACTTTTTAACAGGTTGTATAGACCAGGGATTTGCAATATTTTAGATGCCACGCTTTCCCAAATTTGAAGATCCTAATGCAAGGTTATGTTTGTAAGGTTATATGAGGGATGTTAGAAGAATTAGGGTTTGGAGCAACAAATAAATCTTGGTTAATATAAATGTTCTTACTTGTAAAAGAGCACGTATGCCTCAGCGTTTTGAACGCAGGACTCAGACACCTCAGTAACGCTCTGGTCATCAAACTCGTACCACAGCTGGTTCAGCTCGTTCCGACAATAGGCAATATAGTGTCCACCTTAGAGCAAAAATCACATTAAAAATATCAGTTCTGTCAGAGATGTAGCCACATGTTCTGACACACTGAGCTGTGGTGCTCGTGCATGCAATGTGAGTTCAAATCAGAATTGATCATTTCATCATCTTCTCAAATTCTTATTGTTTCCTGTTTTGCTATATTACTGAATTAATATAAAACAATTTTCACTACCTGGCTGAAACCACTTACACATCTCTTATAGTAATGTAAAATAAATCACAATAATTTTAGTTCTGTCAAACGATTAAAAAAAAAAAGTTTTTGTTTACATAGTATATGTGTGTGTACTGTGTATATTTATTATGTATATATAAATACACACCCATGCATGTATATATTTAACAAAAATGTAAAAATATATTTATATATGTAATATAAATTATATGAATATAACTATATAGATGTAAATACTTTCAAAATATATACTGCATGTGTGTGCATTTATATAAACATAATAAATATATATAGTACACACAAATATATCATGTAAACAAAAACTTATTTTGGATGTGATTCATTTTTTTTGACAGCACTAAATAATTGATTATATTATTTATTAAATTAAAAATAATTTAAAAATGATTATGAATCATGAATATTTATTTGTTCAATAATAAGAAGAACAATAATCATTTATATAACTTAGTGTAGCCACTGTAAATGATGTATGAATTTAAAAGAAGAATACATGTATGACCATCTCCCTGGTCTAACAGACTTACTGCTGGCAGTGCCGTGGTGACAGATGACTGACAGCAGGTCATAGGTGGTGGTCTGGGCGGAGCAGTCCTTGGCCAGGAAGGGCTGCATTTCGAGGCCTTCCAAAGGGAAGGACACATGAGTGCTGATTTTGGTGGAGAACATAAGTTCATGTCTGAAGCGCTTGAGGTGAATGCACAGAATCTGTTGGGGAGACAGAACACAAACAAAGCAGAAAATCACATTTTGCTGACAGTTTCCAACAATAAAAACCTGCCATGCCTGTTTATTTATAAACATAACTACTTGGGCAATTTTTACAGCATGACTGTGTGGTACTACCAGTTGAGTTTTTTTTATCATGGTGTCCCAGTAAAATACTTTGGCCACTCTACAGACGTACTGAAGAATCATCAGATCTAACGACTCCCATAAGATGGCTGCTCTTGCCATTACAGGTCCCTGAGCATATTTACCAGATGGCAGCCAATATTATATTTTGAAGGCATTCTTAGTAGTCTCTCTCCAAACATAAATCCACTGGATGTAGGAAACAGATGACTCACCAGACCTCATTACCAATTATATTACTATTATTGCTCAAAGGTCCAGGTTTTGTGTTCCTTGGTTCAAGGCCAAGACACTGTGGACTTTATTTGTGTTTTTTTTATTACTTAGTGTACTTCCTATATAAATCTGATGTCTTTTTAAACTCTGACAAATAATAATGTGGCGCCTAACCCTTTATAATAACCACAATAGCTCATCCGTGTACCTACCTCTGGCAAACTCTGAACTTTGCAGAATTTGACCCCATTCCGTAACCTGAAACAACCAAAGAGTCAACATTAACACTTTAATTTCTGCAACCATCATCTTCAATATGTTCCCCAACAAATTCATACTCACTTTTTGCATTTTTCACAGCTGTACATGTTGTCTCCTGAAAAAACAACAACACACATTCAGTAAGAATTCCACCACTAATATGTTAAATATCAACACATCATCTTATTTTTCTAGATCTGAGACTCAAAACACCACAATCACCTATTCCATAGGTCTTATTGATTAATTTGGGTTAAAAGCAAAATTTCAGCTTTGAGAAAGGGGAAGAAAAAAAGAAAAGAAACCTTTTAGTTCATCCCTTGCAAAAAAGGCAGCCAGACAGTCCTGCAGCGTGACCACAGGCCCCCAGAACCAACTAAAAATCAATGAGCACAAATAAACAGTGAGGGTCAATCATTCAAAAGAAACATGTTAATTCTCTTTTCCTTGGGATACAATGTTATATACATTCTTAAATACTTTATGGACAAAATGGCAGCACTTAATATACCCTTATGCGCCTAATTGTATTGAATGTGCAGTTGTAGTTTACTTTAAATCCTAAAGTATATATTAAAAACCTGTAACTGCAGTAATACAATATTAATACATTTTTATGACTGGTTCTTAACAGACTTAAGTACACTTTCATAATGCACTTTTTAGTAATGTCAAATTACTATAAATCAAAAGGTTTTACTTAAGTACATTTTAAATAATTTTAATAACCTTGTCATGCTTTAAAGCAATACACACTAAAGCACATGTAAAGTATTTGCTCATAATTTAAATTGTAGTGTGTTCTTTAACATTACAATGAAAGTTAATTTATTGTAATTAATATTTTAAATATTAAAATGTGCAATAAGAAAAAAATTAACATACAAAAGTTCAAATAGAATTGATTTAAATATAGTTTAGTTGAACATAGATGCTTATCAATACATTCTATACATAATAACCATATTTCAAGTGTGACAGAATAAATTATTAAATTATAACAAAATAAGTACTTGGTCAAAAACACATTCTTAAGTTCAACTAACTGCATTTAATCTTAATGTAAACTGTAATACATTTGCATTTATTCACAGCTCACGCTGATTCCATAATAAGAAGTCTTTTTAAAAGCATGCTTCAGTGTACTTTTTCTCAAGAGTACAGTCTGACATAAAAGAAATGTCAGCATAATACCTCTTGATATATTCCATGACGAAAGCAATCCAGCCTTGAGGGGCGTAGGCTTCTCCACACGAACCAGCCTTGACTAGAGCCGTCTGGTGGGAGGAAGAGTGCAGCTTGGCAAGATCCTCTTTCCCTGGGATGGGCAGAGAGATGTCCTGGAAGTTCTCCAAAGTCACTGAAACCTGAGAAAGGAAGGACAAGAAACAGAGGAGCATAATTTCAAATGCTAATCTGTAACTGCAACTACTGTCAGAAACAATAACAAAACCATTAAAACAACTGCAAAACAGCTCAAATGTCCATTTTCTTCCATTATAGCTGATCGTTTTTCAGTAACACTTTATTTTAAGGTGTCCTTGTTACATGTTACATATACTTGCTATTATAACAACATTTTATTATGCATAATAACATGCAAGCAACCCGAAGCCAAACCATAATCATATAGTAAGTACATGTAGTTAATTAATATTACTCAGTATTTAAATGCATAAATACACTGTAACAAGGACACCTTAAAATAAAGTGTAACCAATTTTTCAAAAGCAAACATTGTTGATATTAATTACAAAATTACTTATGTTCGTAAATGAACTACATAAGTGAACAATGACAATAAAGTGAATACTAAAAGTGTGATTATTTTTTTCACACGATTATCAAATGATTCAAATCATTTTGCACATGATTATAATCAAAAATTATATAAAATATGAGATACACTTGTGTTCAACTCTGTAAGTGTTTTTAAAAGTCTCTTCTGCTCACCAAGGCTGCAATTACCTATTTGATCTAAAATACAGTAAAACCCGTAATATTGTGAAATATTTTTACAATTTAAAATAACAATTTAAAAATTTTAAAGCATAATTTATTTGTGTAATGAATCCTCAGCATTCAGTGTCACATGAATGCTTCAGAAATCATTTTAATATGCCATTTTAATATTTAATATGCAATAATCATTTTTAGTATTTTAATAAGAACTGCATTTATTTGAAATATAAGTCTTTTGTAACATGTTAAATGTCTTAACTGATCAATTACTTTACCCCTTGCTGAATAAAAGTATTAATAAAGAAAGAAAAAAAACTGTATAAGCTATTTTAGTCAAGAGAAAAATTATGAAAAACTCTGTAAAAAAAAAACAACAACACTGAATGAGTAAAATTGACGTTCATTTGATCTCAATATTCACAGAAGCTCTTGCTCCAAGAATAAAGCGCTTTAATGATAGCAAATCCACACTCAGACCTCTGTCAGTTTTAAAATGAAGTACTTTTCTCTGCCAACTGAAGAATTAAATGCATGTTTTCGCTTTGTTTATTAAAGTGAGGTTATCTGGGGGCATTTTAGGTTAAAAAAAACACACCGATCACTCACCCTGTCACAGGTCAGGCACTGAACTGAGCTAACAATGGTGCCGTCGAACACTTCAGAGATGATGCTGCGATATTTCCTCTGCCGCTTGCTCTTTGGTGGGGTGAACGAGGGTACTGTCAACATTACACATCACAACCATTCAGAATCAATGTCAAATCTGTTTCAGTTCAGGTGATGCTCAACTATTTTATTAAGGGGTCATGACATGAGAAACCAAATTTCCCTTAATGTTTTGATACTGAAGAAGTCTTTGTATGCTTAATACATCCCGCAAGTTTCATAACTTAAAATATCATCAATAAAAAAAACATAACCCTCATAAACCCTAATAAAACAGGATTCATAGGGACAAGGTGACATCAGCTAGGAACAGTCTGCCTTCTTGGGCTGTACCAGAATATTCGATTATTCGAATATTCGTTCGGTTCAGTTTTGAGATTCGAATATCCTTTCTTTTTTTTTTCCCCCCAAACACCTGGCATCCCCTGCTAAACGGTTCTCTTGTCCGCCTGACATCTGCACCAGACCGTTCGACAATGAAAGACGTTCGTGCTGACCTATAGCATGCATATATTTCGTGAAAAACCTTTGCTTGCCGCATATCTACATTTGAAATAACAAACTTGAGCGTGCAAAAGACGCGACACGTGAAACGTGGAATCTGGAGCGCGCGAGTATGGAATGTCTTAAAACGGCTTAAAAAGATGTGCAAATTATACATTTTTGTGACGATGCAACAATGACCTGATTAAGTGATAGTTCTGTCAACTGTCCCGAAATGCGAGCGAAAGATCAGCGTGCAGTAGGCTAGGTCTTGTAGTGCAGACGAGATGCGCCGATGTGAACTGAGAGAGAGGGAGAGAAGACGCGGTAGCTGGATCACTCACGCTGTTTTCAAATGACTGATATAATCTGATATTTTGTGTGGATTTATTTTCTCATCTGACCTACATGCTATATTCAATAAATGTTTGCAGGT
>SCHK01246009.1:0-23073 GCA_004124795.1 Poropuntius huangchuchieni
TTCAAGAAAAAAGAAGCATGTTAGTTTTTAGTAAAGTATGTGAAAATGTAATATTTTGTTATTATTTTATTATTTTTTGTAGTATATATATATATATATATATATATATATATATCTTCAATTTTCATTTTACATAATTATAAACATCAAAATTTCCAATTATACAAATGGAAAAATTATATAATGGAAGTTATATATTTAATTTTTTTTTTCAGTAAAGCAAATGAATACCAAAAAATACTGTACTGTATGTTATTTTTTCTATTTATTTATTATTATAAAATAAATATGTAAAAATAAATATAAAAAATAAAATAAAATATTAAATAATGCCACATGGACTTTTGACATTTGAGTGATGATGCAAGTGAATTTCAACAAAAGCTTTAATAGAACTATATATATAGAAAAAAGCTGTGTTCTGTGTGTCGTGAATATGAATGACGATTTATTTAAACTGCTTAGAGTTATTCATCAGTGAACCAAAGTGAACAGTTTGCACCAAATTATCTTAGATCTATAGGCATTCTCTTCAGGAAACGTACCTGGCAAAATAAAAGTGCAATAAAATCATCATCATATTCATGATGTTGCTTAAACTAAATCACCACAAATACAGTATGAAAATGTGATATATTGCCCAGAAGTCTGCTGAGTGAAAAACCAGCCTGCAGCTAAACGGTAAAAACACGTTGTTCACTTCCTAGCCACATCTGAGTCGCAGAGGCAGAAATCAGGGCAGTGATTCATTCCTTATTACTCGCTGACTGAGTCCCACCATAGGCATTTAACATCACAGATAGCCAGTTTCTTCAAAACCGCCTCACCTGCGTCGGTTTACTTTGTTGAATGCTGTTTTGTCTCGCCTTAAACATCAGCAGGGCTCTTCACGGGAAGGCAGGAAGCATTAGTAATAGCTCTGAGACCGCGATGAGAACCAGGGCTGAGTTTAGAGAGACACGCGGCCTCTCTTGGGCATTCGTTTCTGAGTGCCTCTATTAGTGTGTTGTGCTCCTGGGAAGCAGGTGACAGATAAGTGGAGAGCGTCACACATTTTAATAGAATTTCAAAAAGATAACTCGATAATCACTTACTTTTTTAATGAAGTCGAATTGCTTGTTTTAATTCCGGTTGCATCGACAGTTAAGCATCAGCATAAAATTGAATATGCATGATTTTGGGAGAGGGGGGAGTCGGGTGTAAAAATGTGCAAAGCGCTGGTGTACACAAATGCCTACAACTGCAGAAACAGATTACAAAATGGGAATTGATTAAACATTATTTCTGTAATGATCCGTATCATGCTCTATCATCTCTGAAAAGCAGCACAGCTCCACGTTACTGCAGCGAGCCAACGCCGACTACGTGTTCATGCAGATATTTGTGTGGACTAAATGAAATAAATAAGTAACCGTTTACTTGTCGAGCCTCATCAACATTAAAGCTCGTTCTTCATTAATTGGATGAATTAATTTGCAGCCGTTTGATTCCGTTGTGAGACGTGGTGCGTTGCCCGTCCCTCTTTACTAATCTCTGTCAGGTTGCATTTATAAGTGGAATTGAGTGACCTTTGGAGGCAAAGATAGGGATGAAGAGATCTGCGCAATTTGAAAAGACAATGTCGCATGGTGTAAATGCGATACATGTAATAAATGACATTCAACCTTTCACACACGATAAGCCTCTGCGGTCCATAATGTGAAAGATGCATGCGCTTTGACTGCTTTGAATATTCCTCCGATAGGTCACCTCACTGCACTCAATTACGGGAGAGAAACAAACCGGCGCGTGATGCGTAACCGCTGCGCCTTATGATGACAGAGAGGATGTGGTGCAATCGGAATATTGCCATGATTATTGCAGTGATAATAACATTGCAGCAATTAGAACATGAGAAATGAAGGCGCGGCCATTATCACTCGCGGGTATCAATCATGCCTGGAGCCCCATTAACCCAAACCAGACAAGCGATCCTGCTCTGGGTCAGGCTTCCTGCCAGAACAAATCATCCCATCGCCTCAAGTTACAGAAAGTAGCCTGCATTTAGCCTGTGTAGTACATGTATGAAATACTGGAATCTGTGCAACTCAACTTTTCTTAGTGACCCAGAGGAAATTTGGGTTGCTCTTTAAAAGCTTAAGAGTCCTATTATGTTTAGTTTGTTTCATTGAATGTCTTTAGAAGAAATGGAAATACACACTAATAACAGTATATATTAAATCAGATAATTTAAAGAGACCTCAACCATGAATTTTCTTTTTGATTTGGAGACTTGCAAAAATATTTCTAAAGGCAGTTCTCTCGATATGTTGTTTTTATTATTATTTGTAAAACTTATATTGTTTATTTTTTATTTATTTGTTTAAAATGTGTAACAGTTTTATTTAAAATAAAAATAGAATAAAATGATATTTACTTAAGCAAGTTAATAAACCAGAAATCTCCACTTTCTTTTATTCTCACAGCTGTCATGAAGAAGCTATTGTGATATTAATGAGATCTTAGTTTTTCTTTTTATTGGAAGACCTGAAAAATATTTTTTAAGGATTAGTTCACTCAAAAATGAAAATTAATTCATCATTTACCCTTATGTTGATCCATTTTAATCAGTTTTTAATTGTTATAATTATTGTTATTTTCTGTTTTCATTTCAATTTTAGTTAAAGTTTAGATTTTTGTAGGTGTTTTTTTTTTTTTTGCACACATTTTGTTTGCATATGTGTATGCACTTTTTATGAATTTTTATTTTAGTACTTTAGTATTAGTTGTACAATTAAGTTAAACTAATTGAAAATGAGAAATGTAGCCTTGGCAACCAACTGATATGAAACGTTTTTTTCAGTTAATATTTAATTTATTTCAAGTAACAAAATGTCTTTATAATGGCTTTAATTTTAGTTTCAGATTTAGTTTTAGTTTCGATAATAACCCTGATCCAAATCTGTTTGACTGACTTTCTTCTGTCACACACAAAAGATTATAATTTTTGAACAATGTTTCATCTGTTTTTGAAACATTGAGTCAGTTGGTTCCAAAACAAAACTGGACCCACTGATTTTTTCACAGAAGAAAAAAATAAGTCATACAGGGTTGAACCACATGAGGGTGAGTAAGTAATGACATCATTTCCATTTTTGGGTGAACTATCCTTTTAAGTACATTCAATAAGACCAAAGCGGTATGACAAACATAACAAATCTCCTTTCACAAGGAATTTCAGAATCACGCAAAGATGCAGCCTCTGCAACGTGATGCTAATTTTGTAATTAGAACAGATGATGCAAGAGGCTGTCTTATCCACTGGAAAGCCTTCCCATGGACCCCTGCACTTTGTGATTGATAACGCCGTTCAATACATTTCATTTCACAGTCCGAGTCAAATGACAACTGCCTGCCATTGACCGAAAGCAATCTTTTTAAACGGGACCCTTTGCTCAGTATCTGATGAAAATGATTCCCCCCTCCCTCCGCTCTGCCTGGGTGTCACAGTCCCTCAGGGAGGGGGGGGGGTGGTTATTGATTGGACTTGAATATATTGTACCCTCAGTGGAAACATCTGCTGGTAATGTCCGCTCCCTTCTGCTTTACCTAAACCAGCAGTAGTTTATGGAGAATGATACGGGACACATTTAAGCTGAAACCAATTCAATTCCAAATTGGGTGTGCTTTTAGTAATATCCTGAAGCCTGGGCATTTCGTACCATGCAGGTAATTGTGTTAACTAGCTCAAGTTACAGTGTATGTGAGACCAAACTGTGGCGCTCACCAGAAACAAAATTGTATTTTATTTTATTTTATTTTATTTTATTTTATTTTATTTCTCTTTTTTATTTGTTTAAATTATCTGTCTGTCTCTCTATATATAGAGGCCGAATGAAATAGTCAATACACATTTGTCCTCTATCATTTTGGAGAATAAAATAAAATAAAATGAAGATTAAAATGAACTTCAATGATATGTTTCTACATCAAAAGAAGAATTTCATATCGTTTTGTTTACGTCACATACAACGTAACAAATTGTGACGCTGGACCAAAAGAGCTCCACCGTATGCCAAGAACTGCTGCTGGGCCTTTATCCTCCTGGAGGAAGAATAATACATAAATAAATAAATAATAAAACAATGCTGTCTGTCTCCTCCATAATCCCTAGCACATGTTTGCTTTGATGGTTGTGGGGGGTTGCGGGTCTGCGTAATTATGCTACCTCATCAAACCAGAGATGTTTTGTTGCCATTATTTTTTACACTCACAAGTGTGTAATAGATGTTTTTCTTTACCCTCTGTTTCTTATTAAGCACTCTCACTTCAGAGTGAGCATAGTAAATGCCTGTTTTACACAAGGATGCAGTTTCTCTGTTTTTCGCCTGCAACAAATACTCCAGCGTCTGGGGGTGTTTTCAGCGCTGCGTGATTGTTGGTGATAGTGTACAGGTCTGTTTGGTTTTTATTATCATTTTTGGAGGGATATTAACAAATTCAAGATGTTACTTTTTATGATTAGCATTAAGATTATAAACAGGAAGAAAGACTTTAAAGTTTTTCTCAATGACACAGAAAGACCGTGGGTGGCTACTTCAAAGTGAAATACCTTCGTCTAACGGGCCTTAATGAGTTACAGCGTTTAACAGCCTTGACTAGCTATGCCATCTGGGAAAAAGAAAACAATCTATACTCTTACCAGAAAAGCGGTCTCGTTGTCTGTTTATGAAGGACCTATGCTTTTATTTCCAATAACACCTTCTCTACACAGATGGAGCGCTGCCTTTTTATGGTTGAAGGTCCTTTGTAATAGGCAGAATGTATTTATGAGTGGCCTGTATCATGTTTACAATTAAAACGTAGCATCATTTGTTATTTGAATGAGAAACCTGTGGCAAAGAGCCTTGACAGTTGTTTAAAAATCGATGATTGTTTATGGCAACAAGTGAGGCCTTTTTATAACGATGGGCATCGCAAAAAATAACAATCTGCCGTTCTGAAAAACAATTTAAATTGTTATCCCGTTTCAACAGCTACTTCAAAAGGCGGAAGATTTTGGCTCTCAAATCAAAGGGATGAGCAAAAGAACGTCTGTTTAGATAAGAGCATTTACAACATACTGCTCCGTCGCGTTGCGCTCGCAAACAAAGATGGATAGGCCAGAAACAAGTCATTTAATTAGCGCTGGAACCCCCGTCTCCGACTCCGGCAGCCAATTACACATTCCAACGGCATCTGCAGGTCCTATTTCACGGGAGGAAAGCAAATCTTCCCTGGCTCGGCTTCATACAGTACATCTTTCCTCTTCCATTTAAGAGAAGGTAAATAGCAGAGATGGACAGCTTCATTAGACAGCATCTGAGGAGCAGGCAGGGCGGATTGTCGCTTAAATAGTGGGCTTTTACTGGAGGGCTAACCGGCGACCTCAGATCAATTACAGCTGACATTATTGTTTGTCGTGAGCTCTTCCAGGACAGAGGAGTAGAGGCAGAACGGGCCCAGGCTCTGCTGAAAATGTAATTTTCCTCCTCTTTTGCTTTCATTCCACAAACAATAAATCACTCAGTTGAAGAGATAATAAAGTGCCAAGTAGGAGCTGGTTTAATTTTTGTCAAGGGAAAGCTTCCTCCCTTACAGGATAATGCAGGCTGCTAGTGCTCAGAAGGCCAGCTTTCACCAGACAATGGCTTTTTCAGTCTGTCTCTTTTTAAGGGCCGCTGGAATCAAAGTTCATCTGTTTGACAATAATATCTCATGCAAATTGCAGCAGTTTATCCCTCTTGTATGCTAAATAAGTTCAAAAAGAGTAGGCAGTGACATGGATTTCTTTTTTTAAATAAATAAATACAATATTTTTTGTCAGGATCTTATTTAAAAAATTCAATTATTAACAATTAAATTCATACAGACAATGACCTGAACACACCACATCCTCTGCTGAACATGTTTTCAGTTCCTGAATTTAAATTACTTTGTATATATGTAGTGTAGCTTAAAATCTGCCTCCATGAATAATAATAATAATAATAATATTTTTTTTTCTTTCTTTCTTTTTGCCTTCCAAATTTTGAAGAATGTTCCAGTTGTTCTTTTCCATGCATGCAATTACAGTGAATGGTTACCATCCAGTATTTTTACCATAACATAGATTTTTGTTTGATGGTAACACCTCTTGAAACGCATTAAAGAGCAATTACATTTTTAAGGACTCAGGACACAAATCATCTGAATCTTTACATTTTGAAATAAGTATAAATTAACTGATCAGGTGTCTTATATTTTCATTGATTTTGTCGTTTTGTAATTCAATCAATAATCTACAGCACAACAGAAAAAGGAGTCTTTATGAAATAAAAATCTTTATTAACAAGGTAAATTCGTTAATATAGTAAAATTGACTGTGTCTGAGGGGGTTTTGTTTTGAGACATTTGTTGAAAACTACATGAGAAGGTGAGAAAAAAAAAAACAGTTGATGAACAGTGCGACCGTTTCATCAGACATCTGGATTCTAGACATCCACAGTTCATCGCCTTTCAGTCTGTCTGAAAAGCCTTGGTGGACCTCTTTTAGCTTGTATCATGTTTTCTTACGCTTTTCAATAGGCCATTATGGCTGAAACATCACTTAAGGATGGCGGAACATGAAAGGAGGTGGGACGGGGGGAGAGAGGGAGAGAGATTAGGCCCCTGAGAGCAGTCTGCTACTGTAAGCCCGCAGTCGTTCACACACGCACAGTTCTGCTTTGTGGAAGTCGGTCAACACAACAGACATCATTCACCGCCGGGCTGATAAAGGACGCCTATTTAAATGACAAAAGCAAAGTCATATCAGACTTTAATACGTTTCTCCCCTCTCTTGTAAATGTTGATTTCCTGAAATCCAGTCAGATCTTCTTGAGCGAATCACAAAGGCGCGCCGGCACTCAATCCGGCTCTCGAAAGCTCTGAAAGGTAGATACGTGCATGAATGCCTCTCTCAATTTGTTTCGACGTGGCGCTGTAAGTATCCTGCAATCACACGCTGGCGCCGTGGCAGGTTTTAATTGAGTCCGGTCCTGCGAGCGGTAATTGATTCAGACTCGGCACTCGAGGAGAGACGCCTTTACAAGGTGCTGCTTGGCCTCTCGTTCTTTTAATCTCCGCCTCCTTTTTAATGTCAGGGAATGTGTTTTCCCTGTGCATCTGCTGGTCATCTTTCTTATGGAAATGTACGATGCTTCTCTGAGGAGCGGTGACACTGAAGGGACACCCCCCACCCACCCACCATCGTCCTTTTTTTTTGTTTTTTCTTTTAGGTCTTATTTTTTTCTGATGTAGACTCTCTCACAGCCCTTGGCCACTGATATTTCGCACAAAAACAACTCTCTGGATTATCCCTCTGTGTCTCCCGTTACCTTGAGCCGGGCGATAAAGGGAAAGTGTGCGACGGAGCAGGGGCCGCCCGCTCGCTCGATCGGATCCACTGCGAACACTCAAGTTGTCTTTCAAGTGCTCGAGTGGTGCCTTTGACCGCCCGAGACCAAAATTTCTCTCGGTTACTTTTGATCCTTTAGTTCAAAGTCAGGAGTGGGAGTGAGTGGGTCTTTAGTTCAGGGACACACACCAGGCTGTGACCTTATTTGTGTGCATATGTCCTTTGAAAAAGCGGGACAGCTTCCTTTCTGCCCATTTAATCACTGTCTAAGAATGTAGCACAGTTCGCCTTAGTTATATGTATGAGTTTAGCAGTGCAGGATCTGGGGTTTCTCGTCAAAATACTTGTACGTCTTAATTATTTCAATCCCGTGTAAATATCAAGGACTTGAAATGACGTTATAAATGCACTCTGTTATACAAGTAATGGAGTTTCTGGCACAAATACTGGTAATTAGCTTGTAGGCATCTCATGATACACACTTAGTTTTAATTGGCTCGTTTTTGCTCATTTTCACTAATGCCTTTCATGTTTGCCTTATTTTCCGCAGATATTTTGAATGCATTTACTATTAATGGTGAAATATTTCCATAATTTTTCCCTTTCCCAACATAATAAAGATTAGTTTAAATTTCACAATTATTAGGTTATTATTATGACTATAATCGCCGTTACGCGATATATTATTAACAGCGATATGTATTATTAACAACGAAAGTGAATATTTATGTTTCTAATGACCATAATGGCTCAAAAATGCTGCAATTATTTATTTTTTTTATAGACGTCGGTAGCTTTAATGTAATACAGTATCTAATGTGACGATTATTATTTAATGAATATTTACTCGGTAAGCTACGGCGCTCGCACAATAGGTCACATGTGAATAATTCATCGCGTTTCTCCTTTAAATCTTCCTCTCTTCTTCAGCAGTACGCTTTCTTTTCTGTCGCACACGCGTCTTCCATTTGCACACAACTTAATGCCAGAAATGATTAATTAATCAGCTACTCTCCTCTCTCATCTTCAGGCTTGGAACTGCCGTTTATGATGATGCCCCACCCCCTGATCCCTGTCAGCCTGCCTCCCGCATCCGTCACCATGGCGATGAGTCAGATGAACCACCTCAGCACCATCGCCAATATGGCCGCCGCAGCACAGGGACAGAGTGCCCCATCCCGAATGGTGACATCAGTGATTAAGGTAACCCACGGCGCCGTTCTCTCATTGTGTCGTGCACATCTCTCATCAGCCATTGAGGGAAGGTGGAGGGGGCTGGGTGGTGCGTGATCCGTGCTTTCGTACGGCATTGCAGGGAGCAGTCTGTCAGACAATAGCCTGGGAAAGAAAGCAGGGAAAAGATGCAGAAGAAGGGGTGGGGGGGGGGACGGTGTCTCAAAAAAAAAAAAGAGAAGAAAAAAGCACGGACGCTTGTGTGTCCGTGGAAGTGTGTTTCTGAAAAGAGTGTGTCATGTAATGGCCGCCCTGGCTGTGTTTGTTTTTCCTGTTGGCTGTGCAGGAACGGGTCCCCGACAGTCCCTCCCCTGCCCCCTCTCTGGAAGACGGCAGGAGGCCGGGGAGCCGTCCCTCATCCCAGCGCAGCAGCAGCGTCTCCAGCTCTCCCGCGCACACGGAGAGCTCCTCCGACAGAATGCGTATGTTCACCTCATAAATCTCTCTCCCACTCTCTTTGTCTCTCAATTCCTCTCCCTCGTCTCTTCCAGCATTTCTGCACACCGGCACACACGCGCTACTAAATACCGCACTAAAAATGCCTCTTGTTAAGAGCGTAGCACATGTGCGTCCCTCCCCGCTTTCTGTTGTTTTCAACAGATGGCAAAGAGATATTAGCTGTCTTTTTTTAATCTTTAAGTTTCGATCTGGCTTATGATGTGCAAAGACAGACCTCAAATGTTTTCATCATTAGCAGTGTCATAAAATAAAAACAATGTCCTTAATCACTTGAGAGAGCCTATATGTATGTTTCTTGTCATCTCTGAAATATGCTACCATGTTTTATGATGTTATTCTGGGAGCCGAGTCTTAGCGAGTAACTGTTTATTTTAATTCAAAACTTATTTGAAGTCTGAATGTTACATTGAAAATATGGGATATATTTTTAAATGAATAAAATATTTTTTATGTAAAATAAATAAGACATTTAGGCATAAAACAAAAACAAACTTTGGGAGTTCATGCTGCTCCAGTACTGTTGTGGTTGAAGCAAAGCCCATTATTTAATTAGTAACATAACTGTTTACTTTTTTTTTTTTACTTTTAATTAAATTTGAACTAAAATTATTATGCTAATAATATAATTTGTAGTGAAGAAATGTTTTTACTAGTGGTCTCAGACTCTCTCAGGTTTTTGTAAAGAGGCATTTATTTATGAACAGACAGTTGTATTTTTTTTCTGTCGCCTCATCTCAGATGTTATAGAGAATTGCACTGAGAATTGCTTGCACCAGGCAGAGCGACAAATGTGATTTTGATTGACTGGCGCATTGATTTGGAGATGAGGTATACCACAAGTCACAAACAGTTGAAAGCCAAGGACGTATTCACCTTCTCTAGCCACTGGACGACAAGGGCTCTTTTCAACTAGAATCATTATTTATCACTCGAGGTGTTTTGCGTTGTCGATTGAGAGCGTGTGGAGATGGGAATAATGTGTCTCTGTGTTCTCTCAAAGCTGTGCATCAGAACGGACTGTCGATGAACCAGGCGTTACTGGGCCTGTCTCCCAGCATCTTACCCGGGCCTAAAGAGGGCGATCTGGCAACTCACGACATCGGCCATGAGGCCAAGAGAATGCATCTGGAGAAAGGTCAGAGTTCAGTACATTAAATCAACAAAGAACACTATTGTTTTATTTTTTGGAAATGTTTGTGAAAAAGTTTTGAGTATGACACTCCTGTGCATGTCAAGTCATGTTTTGGTTTCTGTGATACTCAAAACATTAATATTTTTTGGAAATGACAATTGCTAATTAATAAGAAATTAATACTGCAATTAATACAGGAAAGGATGCATAAGAATATCAAAAGAAAAAGAAATCTTTTATTCACTATTTCAAATCATTTGTTCTTTTGAACTTCCTTTTCATCAAAGAATCCTAAAAAATATATCCTTATTTCCACAAAAATATTAAGCGGCACAACTGTTTTCAACATTGATATTAATAAGAATTGTTTCCACTCTGAAGACTGGAGTAATGGCTTTGCCATCAAAAGTATAATTTACATTTAAAATATATTCAAATAAAATGTTTATTTTAAATTATTACTGAACTTGATTATTATTCTCAGATGCCTTTTTACTGAAATTTATCCAAACAAATTGATCAAAACATCTCCGTCTTTTGAGTGTAAATATGAAGAAAGCTTAAAAATTGACAAATGTCTATACTTTTGATTATTTACTTTGGTGTGGCAAAGAAAAAATGAAGTGTCCTTTCACATGTTTTGCTTTAAACACAAATTGAAGCAAATAATAGATTTGAGAATTCTCTCCAGGCAGAAGGCAGGGCTGGGGAAGTGTTGGAGAGGGTGATAATGACATTAAAACCACGGTGGAAATCACTGGGCTGCACGTCCCCTTCTGGATCTGCCCGGAGAGGAGGCGCTGTGTAGGTCTCTTCCATAGACCGAGCAAGCCTGTGAATCAAAGTAATTAGCATGATTATATGAATTTACAGGTCAGACCTTAGGTGTGATGGGCGGGGGGGTGGAGATGAGGTGTTTGTGTGGGTCTTAAGGGGATTGGTGTGTGCAGTCGATGTGTTATGTTCAGTCCTGATCTGATGTTTCTAGTGACTGTTTGTGTACTGTACGTGTGGATCGACAACGCTGACATCTTAGCCTGTTTATGATAACATTATCACAACACGTGTGATTCCGCAGAACATTTTTTTCCTGTTGTTGCCCAATAAAGATGCGGAGATGGATCCTCTAATCCCCCAGCATGCCATGGTTCCACCAGCCCCTTTAGATGTCAATTGAGTTAGATTGGTCCTGATTCTCTCCGACCGAGTGAAAATCCACATTGTCTATTTGCATCGCCGCTGCATTATCATTCAGACGCTTGGCATGCTTAATATGTCACTCCTCTTGATTAGAATCCAAAGCTCTCTAACGTGTGCGGCAAAGGTCTCGGGCTGTGGAAAACATTTTTATAAAATAATCCATTAATGCAGAGGAGTGCAACTAAATTAGTTACCAATTTGCTGAGCATGAATTAATGAACAGAGCTTCTCCTGGCTCCCAGAGTTGTAATTTTCATAATAACCTCAGACCTTTATTTGGCAGGTTGTTTAGTTTTTTCGTTTGAAGGTTTTCATTAGTCTAATGAGGACTGTGCAAGGGCGAGCAGTCAGCACAATTTACATGAGGAAGCTATCATAATAAATGAGGCAATTTGAATAACACGCACAGGTTTATGCCGCGAGATGAGAGAGATCGTAGCGCCGGATCTGGAGGTAACCAATACATTAGACCAACTAATAACCAAAGTAATCCCAATAAAAGCCTTAAGTGAAGGGAATAAAATTAATGATAGATATATTGAACTGTAATGATATGATACATGATGCATTAGATTAATAAAATAAATGTGGCCCATTGTTAAAGGGGAGGGGCTCGTCTGGCTTGGCCTGCTTTTGTTTATGGCAGCCTTTTTAATTAGGGTTGTTCATTGGATCAGTTTGTTTAGACAAATGAGATTACATTCCAATGGTTTAATGATATTTCTCCACTTGTTTGATCTTTATGGTCGTGGCAGAGCATTAAATTAATGCTACCGCGTGCACTTTCACTTCAGTGCGAAATATTGCGTTTGAGGTGTCGACGTCACCTGTAACCAAGCGGGCTAACGGTAGTGGATGGGTTCGGGACAGCCTTTGTGTCTTGACCGTTTTGATAAACGCTTCATATTTAGCAAGAGTGCCGTTATGAACCGCACTTCTTCAATACAACAGTTCTGTAAACAGGGCATTAATATTAAATAGCTTACATTTTAAACACAGTATTGCCTTTTATGTCATGTATTTTTGTTCTCCCCAATAGAAAATAATTCCAAACAAAGTCAAAGCGGAATTGTTGCTTATAACAAAGCAACACACAGTACTGTTTTTGTTCCTAAATAAATCAGAAATGAATTAATGTATTTGAGTACATGATTAAATGACTTGCACAACAGTTAGCAAAGAGTTAGTATTAAGTAGCTTACATTTTAGACACAATATTGCTATAAATTGTGCAATATCGAGTTAATGATTCAATGACTCATTCACTTGTCTGTGTTTTTGAACAAGTCAATATAGTGAATGATTCAGCAACGCACTCAAAGACAGTGACCTGTTTTTGGTTAAGTTGAATGTTTTGACTCATAAAGACTTGTCAGTGTAAGTTATATTACCACAATTCTATCACTCTGAGTTAAAAAAGAAAAAGTTCTGTAAAATAATATATCATTGCTGTATGGTATCCTTTAACTCTGTCATATTTTTGCCAGGCATTAGAAGTTAGACAGCTTTAAGTGGCGCCTCACCTTGAAGTAAAGCAAAAAAGCGAACAGTTCGCTCACATTTATTATAAAGTCTGGACTAATTGAATTGCTTCACAAAGGGAATCTGTCAGAATTGTTTTTGACAAGCCTCGCTCTTGTGAAACAGCAGGTAGTTGACAAACAAGGAAATTTGAAAGGCTCTAAAGCCTTTGGCAGTAAACTCATTTTGGACATCAAACATTTAACATGGTTCCTCTCCTTGGGGGAGCCGCTCGTGAATATATCCACATATGGGCGGGAGCTGTAGCTAAGCGGCGCACAATAACAACACTAGAAGAGTAATTTATGGGATAATAACTGCAAACAGTTTCTGTTGCCCAAAGGAATGGTAGAGGTTTATTTTTACCAAATGAGAGCTGCTCTCCCATAAATTATTCCTGTATTATTGATCATCACAGATGAGTCACATTTGATGACATTGATGAGTGGCAATGTAATGTTGATGCCCCATGGCATGTGTTTAGTTATGCAAAATTTGATTTGTGTAAAGGACGTTCATATTGTAAAAATGCACAAGCACTTTTCCAGTACTTTTTTGTACCACACTGTGCTTCGAAAAACACATTTGATCACAAAATCATCTAGTCTTTTTCTATGAAGTCTACATTAAGCTCACTTCTTATTAAAAAGTATTGCTACAAATAATCTTGATGTCTCCATTTGACAAGTCTCTATGATTATTACCCTTTCACCTTTTCGTAGTTACCATGTTATTCAAATTTGCAAATGACCACATCCTCATCACAGGCATATTGTGAAACTTTGAAGTAACACCGTACCGTCACCGAGTCTCTCTATTGACAGTACATCATGACTTCGGTTATGCGGGTGATTGATGCGTACACCCCCTCCTCTGAATTCAGCATTAAATGTGCGTGGAATAAACGGATCTGATTTGGCCAAACAGACAAGCGCAGAGATGCAGTCATATGAATAATGGAGCATGGCAGCCGCAGTATCACTCCGATAATTTGCCAGCTGGTCAGTGAATGGCGAAGCATGTGTTAGCCATTATACGATTTCATCATAAAATACCTCATCCCCAAGAACATCAAAAGACACGAAAATAAAAGTTCTATGCTTTTAAAAACTGAAATCAAAGAGAAAAAAGTGAATCATTTAAAAATAAAAAAAAATTGTGTGGTGTACAAAAACCACGCTTTCATTCTTTTATGGTTAGTCTGATTGCGTGTAACTTTGCATTTGTGTATTGTAACTTGCAGATGGATCTTGGATTTTTCAAGTTTCCTGACATCAAATTTAATAGATGTGAAGAGAGTGGGGAAATCTACTGTTTTTTTGCATCTGGTAGAATTAGATATTGTTCTTGCAGTGCAAGAATGGAAACTCATTAGATTGCTTTGCTGATGTAATTGTCTTCACAAACCCCAAGGACAGAGGCTTTATTTCATTTAGAGCGTAACGCTTGAGAAATAATCTGGCTAATTTCACTTAGCGTACTGCAGGAAATTGTACAAATCCTTTGGACCTTTTGTGCAAAGTAAACATTATGATGTTTGATGCTGGATCATATAACATGTTTAAAGGCATGGTTATGTGAGAGGGAGATGTTTTCCACTGTATTTGTCTGTAAATACAGAAATTAAGATGTAAGTGTAACTATGAAGGACAAAGCCTTAGGCAGAAACAGAAACAGTAACTGTTATATGTATTACATAAGTAACTGCTAAACATTATGGTGTAAATTTAAAAGGTATTATTATAAATTACTCCCTACTCCATACTACTGATTGACTGCTTAACAAGCATTACTTGTAATGTGTTACACTGATTTCTGTTAATGCATGCAGGTGTCTGATCATTAGGTTTGTTGGAGAAAGAAACCAGAAGCCAAAACTATTGAGCAAGGAATACTGTAGATACATAGTTTAGAAATGTTTCCGGTCCGGCAGTTTTATGACCGCCATCTTGCATCGTTATAGAGACATTGGTTTTTGCTTAGCAAACATGTTACTTACTACAGACCTCCGGTTCTTTAACTCCACGTCTGATCATGGTAAACTTGCACACTCTCCTTTCATCAGACACACTTGCTTTCCAAGCATGTTTTCTATCGCCTTTTTAAGTGTCCTTGTGGTTCTGGCTTCAAAAGTGAAACGGACTGAGGCTTGTGCTGACTCGGCCGACTTTTCCTAAGACAAAAGGCTGGATCATTAGCCATGGGGATCTGAAATGTGACTTGGCAGACAATCACGGTGTATGATCAAACAACTTGTCAGTGTGTTCTGTCGAAATGAAGGGGTGCGAAAAGAAAAAAAAAATCATTCAATAGAGGATCAATCAAGTTTGCGAGCAGCGAAACAAATAGTGCTGATGATGCAAACGTGGGCCATCCCTCCAGGACACGGCGCTTCATTTGGATATTTGTTCTCCCTCATGAATGTTCCATTACGTGATACCATGGACTGCTAATCACATTCCACAAGAAAGACAGTGCTTTTAGGAATGTTGAAAAGCAAGTGGTTCTTTCTAATCTTTGAAATGCCTTAAAAGTGACAGAATGCTTTCTCCTGCCAAGATGTAAGGCTTAGATAGAGAGATAAATATGCTGTGGTCAGCTAAGAGTATCTCGCGAGCAGAGAGGCAAATTTAATAATGTATTATCATTCACTAGAGAAGGTGAAATCTCCTTGTCCATCACAACACGCCAGGGCCGTTTTATGTTACCCTTCATTTCAAAGGGAGCAATGTGCTGCAGAGACACCTGCTCTGATAAAAAGAAAAGATGCAGCTCTTGGCCTGGAGGGTTAGGGCTTCATTTTTTGACTAGTTCCACCGTTTTTCTTTCTCTCAGTTTGCAAGCAACTTTCTTTTTTGTTTTGCACTAGAAAGGCAATTACAATGTACGAGTTTCCATATGCAGCACGGACAATCTCTTTGTGAATTCTAAGTACATATCCGAGCATCTGCCCTTAACGCTATGCGCACTGCTGTGAACAAATTTATCATTTGTTTGCCCTTGGACAGACGAAATGTAACAATTAGCAATGCCGTTTCTGCTCATTTGTGATTCAAAATGCGAAAAGCTTAAAAACAACTGTTGTGTTAAGGTAAGGCTGACCCTGACTTTCTATGACCCAGACGTCCTAGACATAACAATTAAATACCTCAAAGAGCACTGGTTTGCGTGCACGGTTTTGTTTTGTAAACAGCATGTTTTGAAGCAGATTTACCAGACGTAACAATTTAAAAAAGATGTTCTGCTGTCTTGAAACGCATATTCCACTTTGTAGTTTCATCAAAACTCCTAATAAAGGGATCATTTAGTTGTTTGGACCCCATTCACTTTCAAAACATCTTCTCCCGTATTCTGCATGACTCAAGGCTGTTAGAAATTCTTTTTTAGGTGAACTATCCCTTTAATGTCACATTGGAGCACTCACACAGTAGTGCTGCTCTCTTATTAAGCTGCTGAGTTTAGGGCAAAGTGTGTCAAATTTCAAAATTTTCTCTGTTCCGTAATTATCAACGGATACTTAGGGCTGTTATATCCTTTGACTGCGAACAAAATCGTTCCTAATAAAAGAGAATAGGGGGAGGAGAAAAACTGCGGGAGGACTAATTCTCTTCTCTCTCGCAGCATTTGAAAGCTCGCCTAAGTGTTCCAGTCACCTTGACTTTGCAGCCACAGGCCCGGAGATGCTGTTGCTTATCCCGCCTAACCCCGGCCTGTCAATTAGGTGTTTAAAAATTAATCTCTTTAACTGGAAATACCATGCCAGCTTTCTTCCATCTGTAAATGGAGTGTTATTAATTCAAGCTGCGCAAAGCCAGTGTTATGAATAATGTTATCAAAACAGATTTCCACACGTTTAACACATCACCCGCTTTTAAAAATCCTAAGTATTTTTTTATAGCTGTGAACCAGACGCAAATGGATTTGCATCCATTTTCTTCTGCTCACGAGGGCATGAGAGACAGAGAGAGAGGGCGTCAGACGGGGGGCTCCTAAGCTCTGCTTTTTAAAAAGTTTACATTTACATTTCTTTTTGTCTTTCATCTTCGGTCTCCAAAGCGGCTCAGTACATAGAGCCTGGATTAGTGCCAGAGTCGATTGTCGCCCCAAACATCCTCATTCCCTGTAGGATTGCTGCGAATCACATTAATATGTCCGCCCGTCTTCGACGGAACGCACTCCACTGTGATCAGACTGCAGACTATCTTCCATTTCTCAGTGTTCGAGTGCTTGTTCTATCAAAGCGTTTTGATTATGTCGGGTTTTTTACTCCTTGTTTGAATTTCTAATGTCATTGTGTGTAAAATGTGGAAGGCATTTACATATTGGCACCAAAATGCATTTGTTTCCATGCAAGGACGCCAATGTGCGCATTCTTGAAAGATGTAGAAAATTCAACCAGATGTGAGCTGAGGACAATTCCCGTTAACAAAAATAAATAAAGACGTTCACACATACCAATCTCTAGAGATGATTAGCACTAGATTGCGCAGGAGGCTTCCCGGAGTGTGATTGTAGTAATCTAGCTTTCAGGTGAGCACCAGTAAGCGTTCAGTGATCAATAAATAGACTCAATCTGGCCTGATTCCTCTTGTAATGCATGCTAATAATAACGCCCCCATCCTAAAAAAGCAACATGTTCGATTTTCAGACCCTAATGATCGTCACCCCCCACGTAGACTGTAAACAAGACCCTCCACTACATACGAGTCCTGAATACATTTACTTTTCAAAAGGCAATTAATTCAAAGGCCTTTGAGAGCATTAGTTACTCATCCTTCTTTACCTTTATTAATCGGGTTACACAACCCTCTCTCACCAATGCTCCATCCACCTTTGAGGAGTGTCTGTTTACGACAACGATGGTTGTCATTGTATACCAAGAGCGGTCTTCCTGTAGGACGCTCACTTGAAGAAACAAAAGTAGTGGAGGGGCTTTTTTATGCAGTCATCACAGGCAGTCAAGCCTTTAATCCTCAGCGGTCCAATAATGACATCCCCTCTGCATTTATTACATGGAGGAGCGTGGAAAAACGCTGACTTTGAACAAATGAACACTCTGACCTTTATGCAATAAATATGACACGGGCCGTATAAAAAGACAAGATATCTTCTTCTGCTGGAGTTTGCATCAGAGACTCTTTGCTTTTTCCAGCGCTGTATGGCCCACCACCAGAAAACAAGATGTTTGTGGCAATTCTGAACATGGAATCACAAAAGATGAATCTGTGGAACACAAAAGAAGATATTTTGAATTTTTTTTTTTTTTTTTGTCCATGCGATGAAAGTCGTGTTGTTGAACCTAGTGTTGTTTTGGAACCCCTTGACAATAACCGAATAAAAAAGAATAAGCTACACATATAGTTTTAGAATGACAGGATAAATAATTCATGGCAGAATTTACATTTTTGGGTAAAATTAAAGTCCAAAGTTTAAGAAGATTCTTTCGATAAGTTACAAAATTTTGATAGTTTTGACAATATCAACAACAGTGTGAATAATGCAATAATAATGCAATCAAACTATGCGGCAGTGCTTACTGTAAGTACTCATGCCATGCTGAGAACAGGGTAAATGGGATTGAACCACAAAACCACAGGTCTTTTTGAACTATTAAAAAATGCATTAACCTGACTCTCCTGTTATGATGATTGTAGTATATCATGATGGAAAAGCTATACTGAGATGCATTACTTTTTGCTAAAAACTATAATGTGATAGATTTTTAGAGAAGGAAGTAGCCAAATAATTACAAAAGTCTTTTTTTTTCTCCATTATTAATTTGATCTAAGATTTTGTGCACTGTGAACATGTCTTATAATCTTCACAGTTTGTGGTTTGATCTCTTGCTACAGTTTAAACCACAAAAGGCCGTTTTTTTTTCCCCTCTGGTGTTGAACTGTTCACCATAAAGGCTGCTTTTGTTTTTATCCCTGACCGTGTGCGACAGTTAAGGATTTATGAAGATTTCCTCCCCTTCGCCTGCCCATCTGTGCGGCTGTCTTCAGCGTGGCCTTGAGAATATGTTTCAATTTATTAAGCCAAACCAAAGGACTCATTATTTCAGAAGAGGGGCGCGGAGTGACACACAGAATTGGTTATTAATGGAAAGTCTCTGCCACAGGGCAGTTGAAATTTAATGATATCCTACAAGAAAATATGATGGTGTCACTTTCCCAAAAGTCATGCGAAATGTCAGCGTTTTAAGGTCCCGACGCTAATTTTATGCCCGTGCACAGTAATGTTTGGGAGCGCGTTTAGGAAACACGGCCCAGTGCCTGTGCTGATTATCCCCCTCACCTTCCTTGTGCTCTCAAATGGGTTTGTGCAGCAAGCGATTTAATCTCTAAGTGTAGGGAACATTAGTGGAGAGAGAGAGAGAGAGAAACACCACAGTGCATTTCTCAGAGATAAGGCTTTCCAAGCCAAATGTTACCTGTTAATCCAGGGCCGGCCGACTCCAGCACTTGACTTTGACTCTCAGCAGGAATTTGGTAATGGCTAATTTTCATCTCGGAATTAAAGAGCAGAAAAGAGCAAAGCTGAGTGGGTGTGAGCGGGGTTAGCGGTTCTGCAGTAGATAGCTGTGTTTCCGTAACACGTATGCCATGGTGTATGTGTTCACCATGCCCATATGCACAACATATGCACCTTTAAGTCATTCTAAAGGAATTTGCCCACTACGGATCACAGCACACATTTCTCACTGTGGTCTGCATGTGTACGCATGCTGTAAAGGTAGAATTGCTTTCCCTTTCATTTCTTTTGTCTTTTGCTCATTTTTCTGTTTTGTTTTGTACCTTAGTTATATATTGATATTCCTCAAACATCTGGTTCAGGAGTTTGTTTTCTGGTAAGGGGTCATTTGCACAGAACAGAGCTTTAAATCTAAGCTTACCTAAAATTGGATATTTTCTCTTGCTGCCTTGCAAGCACTGATATTTCCTTTAGGGAATGCAGATTTAGTTGTTGTCCTTCTTCACAACGCCCATCTATCTATCATTCTATCTTGTATGTCTATCGTATATCTTTCATTCTGCCTATAAAACCTATATTCAAGGCTTTTAAAATGTTAAAAAAAGAAAGAAGAAGAAATCCAACATTTAGAGTGATTCTCCCTCCGAAATCAGTTACATGACTTTTCTTTGAATTTCAAATTATTTAATGCCGCTTCAATTTAAATTAAATTTAAATTCATTAGAATATTTTCATACTAAGAGCTGATTGGTCTTCTTTCTTATGCTTTTTTTAATCTGTGCTGCTTATTAAACAAGTTAAAGAATTGGACAGCCGTCAGACACTGACATTTTAAACATAGGCTATATAAGCTTTGGGTTTGGTCAATAAAAACAGTTTGCTGTGGAAATATTTAATGGAATGTGGAAGAGAGAGAAGACGATGCAGTTTTAAAGATTAGCCTCTGTGTAATGCGCTGTTGTCTCCATTTATGAGACTGAAAGGTCATAACCACTCCCCTGGAAGGAGGCAACTTCTTCAGCCCCATTGGCAGGTCAAATAAAATGTAATTGTCTGCTGTAGGCAGCGGCAGCCTTTGCGGAGAGGGGAACTGACATCCTCCACGTTTTAAACATTCAATTCTCCTGCTGCGAGGAACACAGGTTTGCAAGGACACAGGCTTCACCTGTCAATATATCACAGTGACTGGCTAGCCAAACGCTGCAATGCTTTTCTCTTTCTCTCTCTCTCTCTCTCTCTCTCTCTCTCCCTCCTCCGGCTCAGTGCTTTCATTGGAGAAATCAGCTGAAAGGTCCGCTGGGACCTCAATTCAAACACTGCAACTTGCAACATATGGCACATTTTCAGCTCCCAAGGTCAATTAAAGCTATTTATTGAAAGAATGTTGCTAAATTTCCCAAGGTTTCCGCTCAATTCATCGCAGAGTGCCTTGTCTATCATATTAAAAATCAGTTGAGTGGTTTACGCTCTCCTTGTCGTGACTTTCCATCAAAGATATCAAAGGCTTTCGAGTGGAGTTCGAGACATTTTATCTTCTCTTATCGCAAACATCTTTTTTTCACTCTCTCCTTCTCCTCAGCGCAGCCTTGTCCGAACGCTGCTCACAATACAAATCTAATAACATGTAAATTGGAGATAAGCCCAGATCCCTCCAAGTGATATTTTTTACATTCATAGTTTGTCAAGTCGATTTCTGAGCCCCTGTTTTAGCAGCACAACACATAAGGACTGAGAGAATTAACAGGAAAGGTGATTTATCATTGCTACCACACTGTCAAGGACTCCCACTGCTGCCACGGGAGGGAGGGACGGCGTGCGCGAGTGTGTGCGCGCATGTTTACGTGTGATTGCGAGTATGTGCGTTGTTTTAAATTATGGCATTTCATTCCAAATGCGTCGTATTTACAGCGTCCCATTTTTATTTGCGGCTCCTATTATCCAGCGAAACAGTTGCGCATGAAATGTTATTTGTGACACGGCTGACCTAAAAGGATTTCATAAAGATTTTTTTGAGGCAGAAAGCTGCAAACGGACCTGTCACAGCTGCTGCTGGCAGCCCCGGTGGAGAAATATCACCTGGAAAACACAGCTCTCTCCTTCGCTCTCTTCATCATGCTGGCGTCTGGCACTGTAATTAAGTCCAAGTCAATGATTCTGGACCAATGGCAGGAAATAAACAGCTAAAGCCAGGCCAAAATGGAGTGCTCGAAACAAGAGAATGCTCACAGACACAATAGCACTCAAGTGTGGCTAATGTAAATGGAGACTGACCAAAAAATGGCAAATTTCGGTTATTCGAGAGCTGAATTGGTCATTTGAGATGAAATG
Source organism: Poropuntius huangchuchieni (assembly GCA_004124795.1). NCBI lineage: Eukaryota > Metazoa > Chordata > Actinopteri > Cypriniformes > Cyprinidae > Poropuntius > Poropuntius huangchuchieni. The sequence continues at coordinate 21,744 of SCHK01246009.1, forward strand.
TGCTATTTGCTTTCTAATGCATGACAGATTGTTTCCTAGTAACAAAGCAATATGAACCACCCTGTGATCCAGTATTGTGTTTGCGGCGAGGTCCTGCTGAGTCTAAAGCAGAAGTTGGTTTAAGCAATGATGTATTATTAATGCCAACACTAAATCCAGGACTACAGTGGCTGCAAACCAAATACAGGCTTCTGACATCCAATTCTCCTCTATTGTTTCTCATTTGCTGATTCGCTACATGTTTGGCATCTAAAGAATCAGAGCCACGAATGTGACAAAGAGAAGAAAACATATAGTGTATTCTCTGATGTAGTAATGGCATACAATTCCTATAATTCACTCTGTTTTCCTGATCGGTTTATTATGGGACAAAACGATGCCATCCAACAGCATTAAAAAGAGCTTTTCTTCGTTTTTTTGTTTTTTTTTTCCAGTTACATTTTGATTGCAAGCAAACACGCATCCATTAGTCGGTCGCCCATTGTCGGTAATGAACTGGAGTAAAATGCTAGTTAAATTGGGGAGAGATTGGAGGAGACCCTCCACGGATTCCCGGCACTCCTCTTGGCCTTTCCTCCGTCCAAGAATTTCGAATCGTAAAGTCTTAATAGTGGCGGCTGATATTCAACTGTTGGTTGGCTGGATGTTTCCAGGGCATTTGCAGATGCTCGGAATAATCTCTTATGTTTTGCCGCAATCTGCTGCTGAGATGGTTGAAATAAATACTTTAAACTAATTAATGTAGGACCAGCTGTTACCAAGCCTTGGCTGGCGTTAGTGAATACTGATGGCAGAAGAGGGGCTCCTCAAGTCGTGCCGTGTTTGTGCATGATTTAGGAAGTCATATAAACACATATTAATTCTGTATGAGAGCCTGATTCTGGGGTTTGGTGCTTAAACTGAAATGCATGAAAAATACAATTGTAGGCTTCTAATTTTCTAGTGTATAAAATGAATTTAAAAAGTATTTGTAATGCCTTTTAATGCACTTTATGATCAGTTCTCGTGAAAACAGAATAGAATAGAATGGATAATAAAATGTTGTTCATGCTTAGCTTAACCAAAGAGCAAAAAAACTAAATTCTTGAAATTTGTTTGCTGTGTATCCAAATTAAAGGATTACATGCCAAGATACTAGCAATCTTCTTTATTCTTATAAAGTCCAAAAAAGTTCAAATTAAAATCAACAAGCGTTTCGTTCATGAGGAACCTTCCTCATATTTAGTTTAAACAAACACCTAAGCTAAATTAATAAACCATAATGTATAGCTTATTCCACACCATTATTACTATAGACGAATAAATGAATGAATGAATAAGAATTATAGAC
>SCHK01246544.1:537-11374 GCA_004124795.1 Poropuntius huangchuchieni
AAGAGAGCTAGGTTCGGTGTTGCTCTCTGACTGCGTCTTGTGTTTGAATGCTTTAAACTCTTTTGAATGTTTAAATTGGCAAGGTGTGGCGACGCGCAGCAGTGTCTCTTCAACTGTCCTGAGTGTATTTTTAGGCTGGCCTCAGCCAGTCGGTTGAGATCGCCGGGGGCCACCCCACAACCGTGGGCCCCTATAATCGTCACCACATTTCACCCACTAGCGACGGCCCTGCTTGTAAGTTATAAACTGAGTGTTTACCTCTTATGATGAAGCATCTTTGGAAAAAAAAAAAATCAAATCCAGTATTAGCCCATTTAAAATGAGTAAATCAATCTCCATTTTCTGAGAAAAAAAAAAAAAAAAAAGTTGGCATGGTCTTAAGATGAGGCAAATGAATAAAACTGCTACATGCAGAGACACTGTAAATGGAAACATTGCAGCTTTTTATAGCAAAAAGTACAGTGAGTTGACAGTTATGAAGCAATTTCTCACTCCCACAGGTCACCAACAGCTGCAGAAATTTCTACAGTCCAGATCAACTGTAATGCAGCGTGATAAATAAGAATTCACAAGTAAGACTGTGCTTGTAACACATTGATCTGTTTTTATCATGGGACAGATATTTAATGTAATACAATAAAATACATTGTGAATTAATTATTTGTACATAGTCTTACTAGAAATAGGATGCAACTATAGAAAGAAGTCAACTTGTGTGGAAGATGGATGCTGGAAAACAAAAAGGTACAAATTCTATTTGAGTCCAATATCAATATGGTAAAAGTGTAGTAAACAGTATGCAAATAATTCCAGTCGTCATTGTTCCCACACATTTTGACCTTTCCAGATACTTTTGATTATTGTGTACTTTAAAAACATTTTAATATTGTTTTGCTTATGAGTCAATGATGTTAGTTTGAATGATTTATTAAAAATAGGTGTCTCTAAACAATGATTTACTTACAAATCAGGCACCATTAAGGCTTGCAGACCAGAATAAACCTACAAAAATGTATGTTAACACAAATATATAGACTATTTTCCATGACTTTTGGGATTTTTTAGAACACCTGTCCCAGGAAAGCCTTTTTCCAGGCTTGGGGCATTGAAAAGTTCCTTGATATTTATAGGGTTTCCATGACTTGCATGCAGTCTACTAATGTAAACTGGACAGTTTTACTTTCATATCAACAGTTTTATCTTGATTTGGATCTTGTTTGTACCAGGTGAACAACACAACGGTGGGGAAAGCACGGGGCATTTCACAATCATTGTGGCTAACCTCGTACAGAATGCCACATCACCGTTTTTCTTCCACAGATGGAATACTGAAGAGAATACGATGCTGAAGTCGGACTTCAATCTCGCTTCCTTTATCTTTTTCTCTTTCTTACCGACTCCTTGACCTGTTTTAAACACATGCATCTCAATGCACAGCGGTCTTTTCCCCCTCCCCAACAAATGAAAACAGAGACACTCTGGCAAATCATGCTAGAAAGACTGACCTGAAAAAAGTACCAAAAACAAGTGTAAGAGTTTCCCACTGAAGAATCTCCACCTACAGTTCGTAATTGACCTTCTATTCAAATCTCCACATCTGATCTTATCACAAGCAAACATCTGCTTGAGTTTCCCTCTCATTAAAATGAGCATCCCCGCCTTCATTAATTAGAAAAGAAATCCTGGTTAACTTTTCTCTTTTGTATCTGTGCTAAATACAGTACATGACATGTACGGTTCTATGTTTAGTTGGTATTGTGCTACGCTTTCAGTTCAGTAAATGAAATGCTACTAATACTTACAAAATGTGCCATGGCTCTTTTATGTAGATCTACAATTGATATAAATGATACCACATATTTTTTTATGTTAAATACCATGGTAAATATGTTAAATCATTCAGTACCAAATCAGTCATTTCAGATGCCATAATGAGATGAGTTACATTTAGATGGTTGTCTTTTCCTAGTAATTTAGCTTTGATAGTCCCTGACATAAAACTTGCGAGGTAACAGTACTAATGCCATATTTTAGGTTTCAGTTCTCTGCATTTATTTTGCCTTAACCTCTTATGCCAGGTTCAAATTGGCATTTTTTTTTTTCATTAGTTTCCAACCATCCCAACATCTGTCACGACATACAACGAATTCAAGGCTCATTCACACTAAGGACGATAGGTAACATTTTTTAATACTGAATAATCGTCATACCTAAATTGAATGTACTTTAAAGGGATAGTTCACCCAAAAATAAAAATTTTAAAAATTTTAAGATATTTTGAAGAAAGTTTGGAACCAGGCTGTTTCGTGTTACCATTGATTCCATAGTAGGAAAAGAAAATACTATGGAAGTCAATTATAACACAAAACAACCTGGTTCCAATCCTTCTTCAAAATATCTTCCTTTGTGTTCAGCAGAACAAAAAAATTCATACAGGTTTAGAACTACATGAGGGTGAGTAAATGATGACAGAATTTTCATTTTTGGGTGAACTATCCCTTTAAAATGTTCTTTAAAATGAACTAATGATAAGCTAAGACAAGAACTACTCAATAACTAACCTTAATTACGACATGGATCATATTAATTCATGTGTGTATAATGATTACATGTTAGATCATATATGTTAGTTGACACTTGGCTAAGTTTACACACATGAATGTTTGCTGTATATGTATATAAATATAACAATACTGATTTACATTTATGCATTTAGCAGATGCTTTCATCCAAAGTGACTTAAAAGAGACAAAAGAGGCACAAAGTGATTCATCAAAAAGCCAACAATTGTTGTAGTACACAATGCCAGATAACTATAACTATAAAGTTTCAATAATTACTCAAAATCTACAGGAATGGTGAAGTCCACACCACAAGTATAACACAAAAGGCCTGTTCACACCAAGCATGGTAACTGTAAAGATAACTATAATGATTACTATATTAGCATCCACATCAATATAGTTATCATTCAGTTTCCTACAATCGCACTGCAGTTACAACATCTGAGCATCTGAGGAAGTGGTATATTTAATTTTGACAGGAATAAAAATCAGGCTGTGAGAAACAGAAGTAGTATGTTGAATGGATTGTAGTTTAACAACATGCCGATTGTTCAGCTGACGAAATGTCTTAAGTTTTCGAGTTTCTCAAATGACATAATCTAGCTAGACTGCATATTGACTATAAATCTATCCCTCATAGACTTGTTTTCATCCATGTTAAATTCAATATGGCATCTAACTAGACTAAGGTCCAATGTTCAAACTCTTTAAAATGAGATTCTGATTGACTATTAATGTTTTTATTGTTCATCAGTTATGAAAGCGATTCAAACGATAGTGTCATAGCTGTGGTGTGGACTTCACTGTTCTCATAGAATTAGAGTAATTATTAAAACTGTAGTTATACTTAACGTCCTCAGTGTGAACGACCCTTAACACCTTAAACATCCTATTACAAACACTATTAGAAGCAGTGCTGTTTTGTACACTGATTTCATCTGAAGGATTCCTCCATATATATTCTAGGAATGTGTTTTGTTCATATGTTGATAACGCTATGGTTATTTACTTCACCAGTCACTCAAGAGACGGGCAGTACAAGAGTGTTTGCTTTGTGTGGGTTTTTGTGTAGGAGTATGTGGTATGCATGTCTTCATAGGAAAGTACAGGCGACTGAATTGGGGATGTCCCAAAGGGTTTAACACATCCAAGAGAAGAAAAGAAGAAACGCTGTGGATCAGTGTGAAAAAAAACAACAAGTGCCTGCCTATCATATTACATAAACGCGCACCTACTGCTACCTCCTCTCCTGGATGAAAAACCACATCATGTACACACATCATAAACCCTAATATCTCTTTGGGCAAACCACCTTTTCCTCTTTTGCACAAGTCTGGTAGAGCTGAAGAGAAAGTGGCTGTTTTAGCACTGACATATGAGCTTAAACCGAAGCCACATTTCAATGACCTTTTATCATTATCATTCATATGGCAGAAGGGTATTCTATATATTTACTCACTGAAACCAAAGTCCAATCACTTTCAGAAACTTCAGACTTGTTTCTGTCAAGTACCATGATGTTCTGACCATCCACCTTCTCTTATGTTTCCAACCACAGCCACTACCACCGAAAGAAACAGAGGAAGACAGAGAGAAACACACACACACACACACAGACACAGAAAGAGAGAGAGAGAGAGAGAGAGAGAGAGAGAGAGAGAGAGAGAGAAAAGGTCCAGGGCTAGAAAATGAGAGCTTGAAAAGGGGAAACCCTGTGGGAGAGACCATGTCTAGATGCTCATTCAGTCACACAGCCACATTTCACACTACAGCACACACTAAGGTGAGTAAAGCAATCTCTCTCATTATCTAGTACTCAATATTAATAAGATCAGGTCATATTTAATTCTCATTCTTTATATTGCTTATAGAAGATGTTAATTGAACAATTAATTAAATGATTTTATAATTCAATTGGGGATTTGCATTTAGCCATAGATCTGTGACAAGTGTTCTTGCACATGTACACACTCAGAACAATGACCACCAGGGAGGGATGTGTCACTCCTAATATTCATATTAGATGTTGATCAATATGCAATTTTCAATAACCAATTCTAAAAAAAAATCACTTTAGATCCCCCAAGCTTAAATATATGGTAATATATTATAACATTTGCCAACCAGGCTTTAAGGAATGTTCTATTTAAACTAGATTTATTATATAGCATGACACACTAAACTGATTAGTTAATTGGTAATCTGGTAAATGCAGGTTTGTTTTGTGTTACTGTTTGGTTCTCAGAAAGCTGGTGGAATAATAATAGGAAACTCTATGGAAAACTCTTTAGAAATCCACACATGCTTTTATTTTATTGACATGCAGCAAACACGCAGTGTATCTCTTTACAAGAACTAATCGATTTCTTCACCAAATCAAAATGTCAGATCAGTGGTTCAATAAACAAACAAAAACACTTTTGAAGATAAGGTGTTATCAGCTTAGAGAAAAATGTCCAGCTTCTAAGTACTGAACACTCAGTCAGTTACATTCTACCCACCTGGGTCTGAGGTCAGGGTATCTTTGTGGGTAACATGGGAATTCACCTCACTTAGGTGAGAAGCAAATATACCCCTGCTTTTTTTAGCCATACACATGCATAACTAGAAACCGATGTGGAGAGAGAGTAAAAGGGTCTGGGGCCTGTAAGTGAAAATATATAGAGGTTTGTATGCAAATATTTACATGAAATCTCTGCAGGTTTCATTGATGATATAAATAGATTTGCTCACCTCAACAGTTTTCTTCTTCATTCACCGTTACTGGTTGTACATGCGTGATATTGTACTTTCTAAGGCTGTGCATCTAGATCAAGTCCATGCATTTAGGTCAGTAGGCTGTTACGGGGGTTTCGTCCACATGATTCACTGTAAACATATATCTTTGGTTTCACAATGCATTTGTTTCCTTTTTCTTGGTCTCTGCTAGTCACGGAGATGACCAGCGCAAATCACCCCAGGTTCCGCCTCCTGATTGGCTGGTGCTGCCTGATGAGCTCAGTTCTTCTGATAATGACCGTATATCTTATAAAGACAAGAGAACAAAACAAGGTACCAAGTGACTTGCGATTACATCCAACCAGATTGCTTTGAGATTGCACAGTATAACATACAGAAATTAGTGTAGCCCATTTTCAAGCATACTCTCACCCATGATGGTCCCACAACAACCTTATGCTATAGATCTTAATCCAACAAAGTCTCACGGCAATTCATGCACATTTTACGAGGTGGCTAATTCGTACAACCTCACTCGTACGATTTTGTGCGATTTCAGTGATGGGTAGGTTTAGGGGCAGGGTTAGGTGTACGTCATTCTTACAAATTCATACTAATTGCGCAGCTCGTAAAATACGTACAATTTAGAAAAATATTTTTTGTATTTCTTCTTTAGTCTGAAGTAAGCACGAATGGAAACGAAGAGAAAAAAAATTCAACAGGTTTGCTTTTTACCCCCTACCCCCACCCCCCCAATTTTAAGTAAAATATAATGGAAAATTGTGTACCTTTGTCATGACAGTAACAATAAATACTATTTTACAGCAAACAGTGGCAATACTAACCAACAAATTGGTAAGAATTTTTATTTTTTATCACCCAGTAAGTAAATAATAAATAAAAAAGTACCAGTTCTGTCCATAAGCTCAATTCCTTCCTTTAAAAAGCTTTCATCTTCCATTCTGGGAAACATTCCTATTCAGGGAAATTTGTATCTCTTTAAAACAATAGCTTTTATTTGAAAAGTGAAAATATTTTGGTTGCACTTTCAGGTCATCCGAGTCGATCCTTCGAATATATCAATCTCATCAGAGGTGAGCAATATTTTTCTCCCTATGGACATCTCTCACTTTTCCTCTGTGTCGTTTCCCCTTATCCTCTTTTGCACTTTCCCTTTCACACTTTTTCTACATCTCTCACTTCTCTGTATATCATGAAAACAAGACATAGCGGGACTTTTGATTGTGTCATTGTGTCACTTGGTTTCTCTGCTGCACTGAGGAAGTTTGGCATGTGGTTCTATGCTTTTAAAGAATCTTTTGTGGCTTAAAAGTCTCTTGAGTTAGTTTACCACATTGAAATATGGACAACGCATGTAAATAGTCGTTTTCTGCGAGGTAACATGAGGTTATCTGGCGGCTCACCTTCACTCCATTCAAGTAGGAGGTCGTAAGTTTTTTCAAAGCCCTTTCGTCTCATTCGTGTGATAGTTGCCTGCGCTCGCTGATGAGATGAACCAGATTCAGTGACCACAGTGACACTTCTGATGTGACACTGAATGTTTATCGCAGAGGCGTTGTGAATCAGTGGAAATATAGCTAGTCTAAATGTGCACAGCTCATATATGAGGAAGGAGGTGGAAATGTTCCTTTAAAAGACTCTCCTTCCCTGACCTCACTTCGCGTCCTGTATGAAGTGTGTTTCATATATATGTGGGATGAACGGCAGCTCTGACCCCCACACATGGAACAATTATCAAAGAAAATGAAAAGAGCGATTACAGGCTTATACAAGACTAATTCTGTCCTTCTTAAATAAACTCCATTGCTAGTCTTTTATTTTAGATTTTAATAGCAGGTGTATATGTTAGAATTTCATTTTGTCTATGTAACAGGATAGAAAGACAATATTTGCACATGTATATATTTTTGACATTAAACTGATAAAAAACTGAGACATTTTTGTTGATGTTACAAAAGTAAACTGCTTCCAGCATTGATAATAATAGGAAAGATTTGGGCACTAAATCAAATTCAGCTTTGCCATCAAAGTTTTTTTTAAATATATAAAAATACATTTTAAATTATAATAATATTTCACAATATTTGTCATTAGATAAATGTAGCCACATTTAACAAAAAAAAAAAAATCTGACCCCAAACTGCTGATTAATTCATCTATTATCAACTTTTTAATCAGGCCAAAATAAAAGCAAACAATACTGAAAGCTAATAAAAACTGGCAAATCGTCATTCATGACTGTAATGTAAATTAAGGCTGAATTTGAAATAGCATACTATTTGGTAAGAGTAGTATAGAATTTAAAACCCTATAAAATGCCCCACTCCAACTTCCTGTTTAGGTTGTTTAGATAAGTCTTAAAAATTAGTCATATAATTGTTTTATTTTAAGACTGGTCCAAATTTTTAAAATTGGGTTACAAAAAAACTTAGATCAGTCTAAATTGAATCCAAAATATAAGACAGATTACCCTTTGGTTAACTGCTAGTTGGTCAAACTAGATTTTTGTTCCAACCCTGCTCCAACACACATACCATGCAGTTTTCAATTTAAACCTGAAGGACTTGACTAGTTGGATCAGGTGTGTTTAGTTAAGGTTGCATCTAAACTCTGCAGGGCTTCAGCCCTCCAGGAACTGAGTTTGACACCCCTGGAATAAAGTGTTAAGATTTGGGAAATGTTGGGAGATTTTCAGAATGTACATTAATTTCCATTTTCTTCCTCAGACGACGAAGTTATCTGGAAATGCTACCCGTGTAAAGGCAGTTCCCTTTCACCGATGAACAGCACTGTCAAAATTACAGACAGTGGTCTATACTCTTTTCACGCCCAGGTCACCTTCATACTCAACAATAATAATCAAGCGACTGTTACTTTGCGCAAGAACAAAGTTCCGGGGATAAAAGAAAGAATCCTGAGTAAGGTCCAGCACTATGGGTCAGGAACAGCGACAATGATCCGTTGGGTCGAGCTTACAAAGGGAGACATCATCAGCCTGGAGATAGATCCTGTCAACAACATATCAAGAGAACCTCACGATACTTTCTGGGAAATTATCTTTTTTAATAACAAATAACAAACGAGTCTTAATCTTTCAGATTCTTCTTTGGACATGTAAAGTGCAAACCTTGATTTAGGTTTTAAAGGAACAGTTTGGTTTGCCTTAAGAATTACAAGACTCACATTTCAGTGTTTGTCACCTCTTTTTAGGTCAAGTGATTCTCCTGAAGGATTCAAACTGTCTGTATTTATATTTACCATTTAAGTAAATGGTAAAAGATGTTTGCGTGGTTAGTTCTCAAGCCCATTATGGGTTTCAAAAGGAATCTTTTCATATTTCATGTGTTAAAACATTTATAAAGTTTAAGTTTATATTATATGACATTTTAGAGAAATGTTTTGAGATTTATTATATTAAAATATTTTTAAAGACATTCCCGTTTAAATAGTTTATCGGTTATTTGTGTATAATATTTTATTTAATTTCTTTTTTAAGTGCTGTTAATGTTCAGGAATTTCTTAATTTAATACAAAAATCATGAGGAAGAGTTGTTGACACAATCACTGAAGTCATTTTTTTTCTAAATAATTTATTTGTAAACTTCTCTGTAAGCTATATAAAAATAAAAGTCAATTTGCCGCATTTCACCTTGTATTCTTGAACTTAACTCACTTTGCATGTAACCCAGTTCCCAGCCACTTGAGGGAGCCAGTCATCACAAGAATGCCCGCTAAACGTGGCCTTCCTGTTGGCCCTCGGAATCAAACCACCGAAACCTAAACCCACTTTAGCCACAGATACAAACACTGTGTTTCGATTACGTACACACGCATCAAATCTAGAAGGCCAAAGGCAAGAGGAAGCTTCCTTTCATCTGTAGAACTAACCAATTTAATTTTAAGGTCAGAAAGATAGAGAACAATATGTCAAAGGTCAATATATAGTACACAGTCTAGTTTTGGTTAGTATACTGAAACAATGTTGACATTTGAAGTATCGAGTCTTAATGGGGGGTAAACTGTACAAAGTCAAATTTATTTCCAAAAACCAACCCTCACCAACAAACTGTAACCACAACAGGCACGACAGCTAATTTCATGTCCTATGAGTCACAATTCTGAAATTCCCCGCATTTATAAATCCTCTTTTTTAGTTTATTCCTCTAGCCCACGCTGAAAAGTCATCTCACCTTTGCGTCCAAAATCATGTCATATTGTGGTTGACAAACTACAGTGTAGGGATGGGATGAGTTGCAGAATGTACAAAGAGCATGTGACAACAGTGCTTCACATTAGGATGTCATTGAGGGAAAAAGCAAAATGCACAAACAATTCATGCAACATGACCAAAAGGCCTTTAAATTCTTCCATCAAATAGTTTTGCTATTACTAAAGCAACTGCAGCATTTGAGCAAGATTTTGTTAATATTTATCTAGTCTACTGACAATCTGAGGCTTGGTTCACTTACTTCCTCTCCTTCTATCAGTTGTTGAAATACGTGGAAAATCATTTGAGGAAGCCTTTTTTAAACAAGCATGATATTTTCGGGTAGCTTTTTCTGTTCTTCTTTCACGAGACTAATCTCCACAGTGTCATCGGTTTCATTTAAAGCACAATGAGATTTGTTTTCATATCCTTGCTTTCATAAACTAATAAACAACACTTTTCTTGTGTCCTGAGATGAACCAGCCCCTTGCAAAAAAACTGCACGCTTATGGACATAGGACTATTTAATGTCTTTGTGTTCAATCTGACTTCAAAATAAATAGAAAAAAATAGAAATGCAGGCTTTACCTTCAAGCAAAAAACTTGCTTTAGCATGAAGAACTAGAAGAACTGTTTGTCAGCACAATTCTGCTGCGATATGCAAAGCAATTGAACTTAACCTTTATTTGTGAATGTCTGTTTGTGCACCATCAACCATTTCCTGTTAGCTTGTGGTTTTTTGCACTCATGCATAGACTTATGCATTGGGCTTTATACAGGTATATGCACTGTCACACATTTTACTCTAGTGAATATTTTGAGTTTGTTCATTTTGAAAATCAGTTTCAGTATAGACACAAAGTCTAAGCTTCGAAAAAAACAAAACATTAATGCCTAATAAAAAGAGATACAGTTCATAAAATGGATGTTGACATTTTATAGCAATAAAATGTGCCAAAATCTAGCATCAATTGCTCACCAGTGGGTGGGTGCCGTCTGAATTAGAGTTTAAATAGTTGATAAAACCATGACAATACTCCACAAATAATTCACACGTCTCCAGTCCATCAGTTGAAATCTTTGGTTGATTTTGATGTGAGGGGATGGACACTGGAGGAAGTATTGTATTGATTATGGAATCATATTTCGGCCATACGTGACATTTAAAGTTAAAATGCCTTAATTATGGATTTATTTCTTACAAACAAAGCTTTTCACTTACAAGATGTTAACTGATGGACTGGAATTGTGTGGATTACATGTGAATTATTGTGATGTTTTTTATCAGACTTTTATTCTGACGGCACCCATTCACTGCAGAGGATCC